>CAUEEP010000467.1:0-104285 GCA_958450365.1 Mesorhabditis belari | reverse complement strand
CTAAGCCTTAAACAGCCTTGAACTAAGCCTTAAACAGCCTTGAACTAAGCCTTAAACAGCCTTGAACCAAGCCTTGAACAGCCTTGAACTAAGCCTTAAACAGCCTTGAACTAAGCCTTAAACAGCCTTGAACTAAGCCTTAAACAGCCTTGAACCAACCCTTGAACAGCCTTGAACTAAGCCTTGAACAGCCTTGAACTAAGCCTTGAACAGCCTTGAACTAAGCCTTGAACAGCCTTGAACTAAGCCTTAAACAGCCTTGAACTAAGCCTTAAACAGCCTTGAACTAAGCCTTAAACAGCCTTGAACTAAGCCTTAAACAGCCTTGAACCAAGCCTTGAACAGCCTTGAACTAAGCCTTAAACAGCCTTGAACTAAGCCTTAAACAGCCTTGAACTAAGCCTTAAACAGCCTTGAACCAACCCTTGAACAGCCTTGAACTAAGCCTTGAACAGCCTTGAACTAAGCCTTGAACAGCCTTGAACTAAGCCTTGAACAGCCTTGAACTAAGCCTTAAACAGCCTTGAACCAAGCCTTGAACAGCCTTGAACTAAGCCTTGAACAGCCTTGAACTAAGCCTTGAACAGCCTTGAACTAAGCCTTGAACAGCCTTGAACCAAGCCTTGAACAGCCTTGAACCAAGCTTTGAACTAAGCCTTGAACTAAGCCTTGAACAGCCTTGAACTATGCCTTGAACTAAGCCTTGAACTAAGCCTTGAACAGCCTTAAACTTTTAGAATTATTCTGCTTATTTCTGCTATTTCTAAGCTTTAAAAACTTATAGAAATAATGTTAAAATTGGCTCTTCTTCAGCTGAAGCTATTTCAGCTGAAACAGTAGAAAAAAAAGAGATTTTGGTGCTTTACGGTTAACGGGGACGGGCCGAGATTTTGCCCAACTTACAGCCCGATTTTAGATAGGTTTTTAGATAGGTTTTTGTTAATAACTTTTGATGAAACAAATAGTTTCTGAAAGTTGACATTCTAAGCTATCTAAATCTTATTAAAACTTTGTGATCTGAGAAGTTTAAGGTGCTTAAAAATGAGCTGCAAGTTGGTCAAAAACTCGGCGCTCCCGTTAACCGTAAAGCACCGAGATTTGTGATTGATTTGCCATAGATTTGATTTGTTTTGTTTTGTTTTGTTTTGTTTTAAGCCATAGTTTTGGCTACTTAGATACTGTAGGCTTCTGATCATCTAATGAAATTTTATCTTGACTCAAACTGATATTAAAAGCCGAAATAATGACCTCAGCAGCTTTTTGCTCAACTTTTTGCCTCAAGTTTTTGCAAATACAATTTATTTTGGCTTTTATAGCCTAGAAAAGCAAATAAATGAGAATTGAGCTCACTAGAAACGAGTTTTCATTCTTGTTTTCATTCTTGAACACTGACTATGAAAGAAAGATTGAAAGGTAAACATTTAAAAACTTTTTTTTTAACAGATTATTCGCATTTTTGCTCTATGATCTTTTCAAAATCCAAAAACTTCACATTTTTCTTCACTTTTTCTAATGTTTTGTCTACTTGAACCTTCAGAAAATTCAGAAAATTCAGAAAAAAAAACCCTCAGAAAGTAATCCCTTTCAAGGATTTTTCTTTTTCAAGCGTTCAATGCCTTTTTAAGTCACTGTTTAAGCTCTAGATTCATCACGATAAAGTAAAGGTTATTTTTGACTTTTTAAAGCCTCTAATCACTAGCTATTTTTCAAAAAAATAAACTAATGAGTGGCTTTTTGGCTAATGAGTGCCTTGGTCCTTGTATTCTGTGATTTTTGGTACAATAGTTTTTGGAAGAATTTAAACCGAAACTTTTGTTTGGCACTTTATAGAATTTGTGTTTAAAAATGGAAAAAATCGAATCCTATCTGAATTCAGAATTCCAAAAAAAATTCAGAACAAATTCAAATCTTTTCTCTAAACAAAATCAATCTTTATCCCTTCAGCTGTTTTAAAATCAGACTTTTATATGTAAAAGAGCTTGAATTTAGAGATTTTTGCGATACTACAGTAAGATTGCGACTTTACAGTACTTTTTAAAAGATACAAGAGCCTAAGCACCAGCTATGAGCACAGTTTAGTTTAACAAACAAACATTAGCATTAACATTAACATCATAGACTTCATAGACATCATAGACAAGATCGTAGACATTATAGAAATCATAGACAACATCATAGAGATCTTAGACAACATATAGACATCATAGACAACATCATAGACTTCTTTGACAACATCATAGACTCCATAGACATCATAGTCATGATCATAGACTTCTTAGACAACATCATAGACTCCGTAGACATCATAGACAAGATCATAGACATCATAGACATCATAGTCAAGATCATAGACATTATAGAAATCATAGACAAGATCATAGACTTCTTAGACGTCATGGACAAGATCTTAGACATTATAGAAATCATAGACCACATCATAGAGATCTTAGACAACATATAGACATTATAGACAACATCATAGACTACATAGACATCATAGTCAAGATCATAGACTTCTTAGACAACATCATAGACTCCGTAGACATCATAGACAAGATCATAGACTTCATAGACATCACAGACAACATCATAGAGATCTTAGACAACATCATAGACTTCATAGCCATCATAGACATCACAGACAACATCATAGCCATCATAGACATCATAGACAACATCATAGACATCATTAACATCATTAACATCATAGTTTATCATTTCATTTCTCAAAAATTCTTTACTCTTTAAAATATTTACCCTTAAAAATGGAGGAAAATTTCAAGCGCTTGAGGGCAAATTGTTTTTTTTCGTGGTGAGCCCATTTTTTTTCCCATTTCCCCACTTTCTTTTCTTAAAATCTTATGACCTTTGAAACTTTGGTCTAAAGGAAAAATTGAAGCAGCCTTTTTTTCCGTTAAAATGGTTGGGCCGTTAATTTTTTGAAAGCACTCTTTTCCTAATTGACTTGACCAAGAAAAAGTGCTTGCTGTCAAGCCTTTTAGGGCAATAATTAGCGGTTTCAAGTTTTTGTTCTTGAGTTTTTGTTCTTTTTTTAAAAATTTAACATAATAGCTTTGTTATAAGTCTAGTTTTTCATTAAAATTGTAACTTTAGCTAAATTTAATGAAGTTGAAATTGTTTGAAACACTTTTTGAAACATACTGAAACTCTATCTCTTATCTTAATGCTTATCAATCAATTAATAGTAAATAATAAATAAAAATCATAGATTAACTAGTATTCTAGCATACTTTTCCAGCTTTCCTACTGTAATTTCTTTTCTATTATGCGCCAATTGACTTAGGCGTCTAATTTTGGGAAGCTGATCAAAAGCCGTGAACAAACAGCGCCAAAATCATGCGTTTGTGGTTAAGTTTATTTTTCTTTCCTTTTCTCATCGAATATAAAACGCAATTAGTTATCTACTGATATTTTTGGAGCCGTTTAGAACGAATCTAGAATGAGAAAATGCCAGAAAAAAAAAAAACGAAAAATGGCTTAAAAAGAGGTCAACCGAGCGAACTTTAGCCAAGAAAAAGCGCTTTTTATAAATTTAAAAGCTAAATTTCAGTCATTCGTGTAACATTTGAATGATTAATCAGTACAATATTTGATTCTATTTCAATCCTTTATATTTTCTTCTAGTTAGTTCAAAAAGAAATGCGACTTTGCAAGGAAAACCTCCAGAAATACGCCCAACTGCACCCAAAAATAGCTCGTAAAATTGACGTCCCGGCTGGGATTATATGGGGATTTCTTGAAGAAATCTATTTTTGTGACGAAAAAGACGAAAAGGCTTTCTTTTCATTTCATGCCCTAATCCTTGTAGTAACACGTTGGGATACCAAGTAATTACATTGTATTTTGTTCGATTGTCTTTTGGCCGATTGTTTTTGTCGGATTTTAGTTAGTTCCTTGACTTGATGGGCTTCCCGGACTTGAAAGTCGAAAAAAAAGCTGAACTCCACTTTTGAATGACCATATTTTCCTATATTTTCCATTTATCGTATTTCCATTAATCCATTTACCGTATTTTCCATAATAGCTTTGAGCTTTGATAAATCGTCCTGAAGTCCTGAAGTCCTGAAGAGCTTTGATAAATCGATGACAATTTCTGTCAGCGATATTAGCATCAGATTTGCATTTAAACTTTGTCACTTTATACTTACCTAAACGTATTTCAGTCTATTAACTGAATATTTTAATCTCTCTGCACTTTCGTGTCTAAATTTTTCAAAATCATTTCATTCATTCGTATAACTGCTGTGAGACTTTAAAAGTTTACTTTTCTCGAAAATTTTTTGAAACTTTTATCGCGATAAGTTCTCTTGTTATCAAAACTTTAACTAACAAGAGAATAGTCAGAAGTGGCCATTAAAAGAGGCTTCTCGTCTCTTTAAAAGAGAAACGAGATAGTGTAGTGGATAGTGGGTTGGGCGATGAAACCAACGTCATCGTTTTCGCTCACAGATTCGATCCCCATCTTTCGATTTGATTTTACTTTTTTGTATTGAACTCTTTGTATTAAACTCTTAGAACTCTTTTGTATAAATTGATTTTGTTTTAACCGAAAATTTACCGTTAAAATTGGGTACTTTGGAAGTTTTATCCGACTGGGTACTGTGGAAGTTTTATCCGACTGGGCAATGTGGAAGTTTGATCTGACTGGGCATTGTGAAAGTTTTATCCGACTGGGCATTGTGAAAGTCTTACCCGACTGGGCACTGTGGAAGTTTTATCCGACTGGGCACTGTGGAAGCTTTATCCGACTGCATTTGCTTTTCCTAAGATTCGATGTTTTCAGGTGTTTCAAAATATCAAAAATCTAAAATTCCAGTACCGAAATATGCGAGTTTTTCTCGTCAGTCTGTGCTTTTTTCGAGCTTTGTTTATAATTTTTACTTTTTTAGATTATACCAGCAGAAAACCAGATTATACCAGAGACCAGATTATACAAGAGTCACTAAAACGCGTATTTACATACTAGAAAGATTTAGAAGTGATTTTATTTTTAGTTTATCACGGAATTTACTGTTTTATCACTGAATCATTGAATTTCTATGCTTTTAGTTGATCTTTTTGTATCTTTAAGTAAAGTAAGTAAGTACCTTTAAGTAAGTATCTTTAAATAAGTACCTTTAAGTAAGTACCTTTAAGAAGTACCTTTAGGTAAGTACCTTTAAGTAAGTATCTCTAAATAAGTACCTTTAAGTAAGTATCTTTAAGTAAGTATCTCTAAATAAGTACCTTTAAGTAAGTACCTTTAAGAAGTACCTTTAGGTAAGTACCTTTAAGTAAGTATCTCTAAATAAGTACCTTTAAGTAAGTATCTTTAAGTAAGTATCTCTAAATAAGTACCTTTAAGTAAGTACCTTTAAGAAGTATCTTTAAGTAAGTATCTTTAAGTAAGTATCTTTAAGTAAGTACCTTTAAGTAAGTACCTTTAAGTAAGTACCTTTAAGTAAGTATCTTTAAGTAAGTACCTTTAAGTAAGTACCTTTAAGTAAGTACCTTTAAGTAAGTATCTTTAAATAAGTACCTTTAAGTAAGTATCTTTAAGTAAGTACCTTTAAGTAAGTACCTTTAAGTAAGTACCTTTAAGAAGTACCTTTAGGTAAGTACCTTTAAGTAAGTATCTCTAAATAAGTACCTTTAAGTAAGTACCTTTAAGAAGTACCTTTAGGTAAGTACCTTTAAGTAAGTATCTCTAAATAAGTACCTTTAAGTAAGTATCTTTAAGTAAGTATCTCTAAATAAGTACCTTTAAGTAAGTACCTTTAAGAAGTATCTTTAAGTAAGTATCTTTAAGTAAGTATCTTTAAGTAAGTACCTTTAAGTAAGTACCTTTAAGTAAGTACCTTTAAGTAAGTATCTTTAAGTAAGTACCTTTAAGTAAGTACCTTTAAGTAAGTACCTTTAAGTAAGTATCTTTAAATAAGTACCTTTAAGTAAGTACCTTTAAGTAAGTACCTTTAAGAAGTACCTTTAGGTAAGTACCTTTAAGTAAGTATCTCTAAATAAGTACCTTTAAGTAAGTACCTTTAAGAAGTACCTTTAGGTAAGTACCTTTAAGTAAGTACCTTTAAGTAAGTATCTTTAAGAAGTATCTTTAAGTAAGTTCCTTTTTGCAAATTTTCCTTTAAAAAAATTGGCTCATTTTTGAAATTCTTTCATTCTCCTCGACAACCATCATTTTCTCTAGACTCTACTCATGAATCTTGTCTGAAAATTGGGAATTTTGAAAGAATTGGAAACAAATTTTATCTGTCACCTTTGTGAAAAACCAATTTTAATCCATCAATTTCAATTTTTCAACAAATTCACAACACCAAAAGGTCATCAAAAGTGGCAATCAATCTTGATTCCAAGAAAGATTCCAAGAATTGTTACAATTACAAGAATTTGAAGCTTTTAAATGAAATAAAAGAAAGAAATGAAAGAAATGAAAGAAAGAAATGAGAGAAATGAGAGAAAGAAAGGAGAGAAATGACAGAAATGAAAGAAAGAAATGACAGAAATGAAAGAAATGAAAGAAATTTGAGGAAGAAACTGAAAAAAAGGAAGAAAAAGAAAGAAGGAAAAGAAGAAAATGAAATTCATTATGATTGAGTGTGAAGAAATGAAGAAATGAGGAAGTCTTAAATGGGGAAAAGGAGTGGAAAAGAACGAGAGTTCAATTAAGAAGACATGTCACTTCCATCTCCTTTTCTAAACCCAAAATCTCTATATATAGTTCACTTTTTTGCATGAATGAATTGTGAAATTGTGGAATTGTGGAATTACTTTTCTTTTTTTCTGATCTGTTATTGAGAAGTCTAGAGAGCTTCCTTTTCTGCAGCTTCCTTTTCCGCAGCTTTCTTTTCTGCAGCTTCCTTTTCTGCAGCTTCCTTTTCCGCAGCTTCCTTTTCCGCAGCTTTCTTTTCCGCAGCTTCCTTCCTTTGCCCTGTCTTGTAGACAAATTAGACAAAGACAAAGAGACAAAGATCAATAAATCAACAAAGATCAACAAAGATCAACAAAGATCAATAAATTTTAAGGAAAACGAATGCCTTCTTTGACTAGTCAGCCGAATTTAATCATCGATTATCTATTTAAAAGCTTTTACCCTGAACTTAATAAATAACAAAACTCAAATCCTTCTAAAATGTTTCACAAATCCTTCTCAAATCATAACCTTCAATCATTGTGATCTCTGGAGTTTTGTGAATTAAGAATGAACAAAATTTCCCTTAATTTCATTATGATTCAAACTGTTTTTGCTTTTCTCTTTGCTTTTCTTTTTGGCTTCTTTAGTCTGTTTTTGGTCTAGATTTTATCTGAATGGCCTAAATGATTGGATCAAATTTTCCTGAGCTTGGAAAATTTCCTAAAACCAGTTTACCAGTCAGCAAGTCTATCAGAAATCGCTCAGAAATCTCCAAATTACCTCGCTTTGGATTTGGATTTCGTTTGGAATCACCAA
Organism: Mesorhabditis belari; assembly: GCA_958450365.1. Lineage (NCBI taxonomy): Eukaryota > Metazoa > Nematoda > Chromadorea > Rhabditida > Rhabditidae > Mesorhabditis > Mesorhabditis belari. The sequence continues at coordinate 96,823 of CAUEEP010000467.1, read as the reverse complement.
ATTAAATCAACTCTTAAATTTTTGTGTCTTAAAGTCTTAAATTCTGAGAAATCAAGATTTGTAGGTGCAATTTGTTTTAAAATTAGATTCCTATTGACATTGCTGTGCGGTTTTAAGGGACTGACGCAAAAGCGGCGCGGCGCGCTTTCTAAAGCATGGATGCGCTACCGTACCGCGCACAAAAATCCCCTTTTGCCATTCGTTTTATTTTCCTTTATTCCATGGAATCGGAAACTTTGTTCGGCTTTTATGCCGAGTCTTTTCTTCTCCCTTTGTAAAATCTATGATGTTTTTGTAGTATTGTTTAGCTCGTTATGGTTTAGCTCCTTTTTTAAAGTACTCTCTCTCGCTTTTTTTAAAGTAAAAATCTATTGACCGGTTTTGTCTAGTTAATTCGTTAATTTTTAAATGGAAACCTTCAACCAATCACTCATCAGTCGCTCGAATGAAAGGCCTTGCTTTGCTTTAATTATTTGATCGGGTAATTGAGGACGGATTGTTTTTGAGCGTCGGTTTAGTTACCCGACTCGACCCAATCCGGGGGAAAGCAAAATTCCTCTTCTCCCATTCTTTTCATTTTCCTTCACTCCATGATGTAGGTCGGAAACTTTGTCCGGTTTTTATGAGTCCCGCTAAGTTTTCTTCCGCCCTTCGTAAAATCTATTATGTTTTTCTAGCGACTTTTTAAAGTACTCTCTCTCGTCATTCCCTCCTTTTTATATTATTTGCCCATAGTTTGTTGTTTAAAATCCTAATACGGTTTTATTTCGTTTTCTTTTCGACTCCTTCCACTCCATTGTTTTAAATCCATTCACAAATGCCGTATAAACTCAACTTAATCAATTCCTTTTAACTATAAACGCAAATCTAAATATTCTGCCACATCGCGATCTTCTTGCTATTGATCTTGTTATTCATCTTCACGATTTTCTTCTTGGGTTTCATGCTAAATCATTTTAGAAAGGGTTGATAAGTCTAAAGGCGTTAGGTAAGGGAGTTAGTTACCAACTCTACCCTCCTCTAAGCAAGTATAAAGGTCTAAAGCTTCAGTCTCTTTTATTATCTTATGACTCTCCCAAAAAAAAGAGTAACTCACAAAATTCACTCAAAGACATCTGAAAAAGGAGAAGAGAACAAGTCGAAGAAGTGCCGCTAAAGGATAAGGCACAACGAGACGAGATAAGGGATTTGTGTCGTGAAGGGAGGAAGGGAGGTCCCCTCTATTTCCCCCGGGGCTCCCCTCCTCGTGTGTGCGTCAGATTTGTCCCCCCGTCCAGTCCAGTTCGGTCGTTTTGCCGTTTTTTAACGTTTTTCATCTAAAAATCTGAAATTCAGTCGTTTTTCTTTGCTTTGTCTGATTACACTTCTATCTAGGGATCTTTATGTCCCAGGCCTTTTTTGAAGTGCTCCTGATTTGCCAAGATTGCAGCTTTGCGAGTGAAATGTGACCGAGCTGAGTCAAATGTATAGCAGAATTCAACGAAAGTTGAACTGTCTAACAGAAAGTCTACCAATTAAGTTTTGTTACTACTTTCTATAGAACGTTCCTCCTCCATTTGATCCACGCTCCGTCATTTTGCTTTGAGCAACTTTGAGCTTAAATATCTCGGTGTTGGGTTGTCCAATTTAAACATTCTTGATATCATTAGACTCGCCAACTCTTTCTCTATCGATTGGTACAAAAACTATCGAAATTGAACAATCCATCACCAAGAAATTTGAGCTCGAAGTTAGCGCATCCCACTCTAACTATCAACTCAAATATCTTGGTGTTGGGTTGTCCAATTTAAACATACTTGAGATCATTGGATGCGCCAAGTCTTTCTCTGTCGATTGGTATAAAAACTATTTAAATTGGACACCCCAACAGCAAGATATTTGAGCTCAAAGTTAGATTGCTAATGGCAAAAGGACGAGACGCGAATAAAAGGTCCCACAAATGTTCGATAACTTTCGAAAGCTGGTCTTGGTGTTGGGCGGTCCAATTTAAATAGTTTTTATACCAATCGACAGAGAAAGACTTGGCGCATCTAGTGATACCAAGGATATTTAAATTGAGCAGTCCAAAGCCAAGATATTTGAGCTCAAAGTTAGATTGCTAATGGCAAAAGGATGGGGCGTGGATCAAATGTCCCACAATCATTCCTCCTAAACTAGACTCAAAGTTGTTACAGAATAGGAAATGGATTACGGTAAAAAAATACGCAAACAGCTCAAATACTAGAAATCTCAGCTAATCGATGATTGCTATTTGACACTAACTTGATCGATAAGCAAGTCTACGATAGTTTACGCAACGCAACGCGGTGAGTTAACGAGTTTTATTTTAATTTTATTCTTCTACCCATTCCCAAGTCTTCTCAAGAACTTTATTGCTTTCAAATTGTTATCTAAACATCCAGAAATTTGACTTGTTCATTCAAATTGCAGGCTTGTTTCCTGAAATTTGCCCTTGTTTTCCACCAATTTTTTTTTCTATTTTGTAATCCCTTTATCAACGCTCATGTCCATTTTGCAAGTCATTTCTTTTTCCCATTTCCAAACATGCTAGTTTTCTATCCGAAAAAATCTTTACATCTCGAGCTCTTTTCAAAAATTTCCCCCGATTCAGCACCAAGATTGCAGCGCCTTTTCACAGGGGTTGGCCAGCCCGGATTAGGCAAGCTTTTGTGAGTTCCCTTTTTTCTCAAAAGCCGATTTTCTCCACGAGAATTGTTTTTTTTTCTAATTTCACTAAAATATTGTCCATTCTTGAAGATTATCAGCGAATATTAACAAATTTTTGGGGAGTGTTTTGAGAGAATTCCAAAAATCTCTTGATCAAGTCATGGCTTTCTCACTTATTGAATTTTCAGACCATATTGTTCGATATTTTGGCGGATTCAAATGCATATTTGAATTGAATATCCAAATTGAATGCAACTCTGAATGTCCAAAAATGCAAAGCCTTTGTTGTTTGTCCTTAAAACCGAAATTTCCGCACACTGAAATGCATCAGTAATTCAAAGACTGATTTTGCATTTATCTTTACAGAAATTCGATCATTGATCCATCAACATCACCCCAATCCTCCAACTTTATCAATATCTTCTTGAGAATATTTCCATTTCTCTCTTGTTGCTCCAATTTTTCCCCTTCTCAAACACCTCTCGGAGCTTCGAGAATGCGACCGGAAGAGCCCAATTTTATTCCTTCATCTTCATCCGATCATTGAAAACCCTTCTACGCAAAAATTTTTTCTTTTCTGAACTCAATTCAAGAGCTATTATCACAAAATGTTCCAAAAGGAACAAGTTTTTTAATTATCAAGCAACATTTTCTTTTTTTTGTTTTCTAACAATAAATAACTATAAAAAATAAGTAACTATGAACATTTAAGGTCCACAAAATGGGCCTAGCTAGCTCTCGACATCGGAGAGCGTCAGATGGAGGCAGTGCCTCGAGTAGAAAGTTGAAAGAAAGACCCTCAACTGATGTCACAAATGTGGACAGGGATTTCAGCAAATCACAATCGATGCCAATGTTGGATCGAGAACGGAAAGGTTGGCAAATTAGAACTTGCTAGAAGGCTTACTGCGGTACCTGAGCACTGAACGAGTAGCTGACTTTATATTTAGTTTAGTGCTTCAAAGTCTAACCTATTCAGGCACGATAACGCCAGCAAATGGTATTACGAAGCCTGGCAAAGTCGGCGGAACAAGCGTAAGGAGATCGGAATCTGCAATCAAAAGGAACGACTCATTAGCTCCTAAAACAAGGTAAATACGAAACCCATCAATGTCACTGTTCCGTTTGCTTCTTTTCTAGCACTATCTCTTTTTTAGACCGCCATTAAGACGGCAATCAACTAGCAACAAAATGCAAAGGTAAAACCCCCGGCCTTTTCAGCGTCTTGTCACTTGCTGTGTGAAAATCTCCCCCGTTTGATTTCCGTTTGAGCCATCCCAAATTTCTAAATCTAAGTTTAAGTTTCATTTTAAAACTAAAGCCTTTCCCGGAACGCTTATTTCACAAACACGGAACCTAAGACTTCATCGAGCTCTTCATATCATCCGGCTTCTCTTCAGAGATGCGGCTAGAAGAAAATTCAATATACGCAATTTCGCCTCCTCAATCCTAGGAAACATTTTTTGCGGAGAATGTGTGAATTTAGTTACGCAATCGATTGGATATGTTTAGCCAGAAAAGAACGATGTAATAGTATTAATAACTGATTTTCAGTAACGGCTATCCACGACAAAAGTCAATACGACGAGACATTTCACATCCAATCGCGGCTTCGGGACGTGAAATCATTGTACAATGTTTCGACAATCCACACTCCGAATTTGGAAATAAGGTAAGCATCTTTTACCATTATCAATGCTAACAAATTTAATTAGTCAACTTCATAGTGAATTCTTTCACGTTTTGCCGTTTCATTTTTAAAATATCAACTTTTATTAAAATAATGAAATGGTTCAACAAAACGTACACGCTCTGGAGATAATTATATACACGTATAAACTGGGCACTTCCATCCGTTTAACCGCTCTTGAAAAGGAGGATTGCAACTTGGCCAAGGTAGAAGTAGATGAAGTGCTTCGTTTCGTGTGTCACATAACTAAAAAACAAAGTTATTTTAGGCATTGTTCAGTCCTTTATTATTATTAACATGAAACATTTTAGTATAAAAAAGAAAACTTAAATTTAGAATGAGTTTCTCACTTTTGTCATTAGAGGTAAAATAGTTTAAACTTACGATCCAAAGTTTCGTCCGACAATGCAATGCCATGTTGGGTTGTACTTTTTGTCGAATTCCTTCTTGATGTAGGCAGCAATGTCCTTCTCGATGTTGTATCTAAAAAGTAAAATGTCATCAAGAAAACAGACATTTACTTAAATTAAGTTTAGTTGAAAAGATTCCTGTCACAAAACCTTAACTTTAACTACGACCAATTCGAGATAAATACATATTTTAAGAGCTTTAAGAGCTACGAGCGATTAAAAACTATTATTTAAAGACATCCTTTAACGAATATGTAATGCATCTAAGGATTTGCTTAGAAAAAACCAGTCTCCAAAACAAAACTCACTTCTCAAGTGCTTGAGTGGCACAATCTATGGCATCTTGTTGCATATCCTCGCTCATGTCGGCATTCTTGATTACGGCTTTTCGGTCAGTCATCTTTGCTTTCGTCAAAGACTCTAAAAAGAACAGTTAATATAAACTCGACATCTTTAAAAAAAGGAACAATAAAACAATAAAATACTAGAGCAAAACGCTTCAGAGCTATCAAAAGTTGTTAATCGGGATGAAATTTGGCTGATTTAGAGATGTTTTTACGCAAAAGAAAATTTTCTTTCATAAGACAAAAAGACTTCTAGAAAATCTAATGTTTTGCTCTAATCTATCAATTTATCTATCATCAATATCAATTTATCAAGAAAATATATAAACTTTTTAAAAAAGAAAGCGCTTTAGAATAAAAAAAACGTCTAAGCTTTCGAAAATGTGAGCGAAATTTCACAAATGAATTAATCAAGGGAAAATTTTCGACAATAATTGCTTACGGTAGTTGAGGAGCAGCTTTTAAAACGTTAACTTTCAATTTTGCGCTTGTTTACAAAAACATTGACTGTAAATTTCGAACGCAATCGATAAAATAGAATTTTCTGCGGTAAACAAACCGCATTTTGTGTCACAAAAAATTTGAGAGCATTTCACGGCGGAAAAGATAAGAAATTCATGAAATTCAAATGCTGCAGGCGGTTGTTAGGCCCAAAATTACACAAAATTTTGCGCGGGGCATCGCGGGCGGGTGCTGGGCATCCCGCTGAAAGCATCCCGCTGTGGGATGCACAGCGTTTAAGGCGATGAGAGATTGAGGAATGAGAGGAGAGCAGAGGGGGACAGCCGGGGCAACCCATTGGGTGAGAGAGCGGACAACTCATGCCTCGACCCCCATAGAGAACAAACATTACAAAGAGGACCAGGGGGGACACGAGAATTTTTCATGAAAAGCTGACAAGAAATTTTTTTTGACGAGAAAAGAGATGGTATCCAGGAAATTGGAGATGAGAAATGGAAGCGAGTAGGGCAATTTTTTCTGCTATAATGGGGCTTCTCCATTTGGACGAATTTGGAATTTGTGGAGTCGAGTTTAAAAGAAGTACTGTTTGAATTGGAAAACTTATAATGATCTACTATATATAAAGCAAAAGAGACGTCTGTCCGTCCGTCTGTGCGGAGCCATCGGCAAAAAAAGGGCGGATTGCGTGGAAAACGCAAAAGTTAGTGAGCGTTTTCCGCTGGTTTCAGCATAATTTTGCTAATCTTGGCTGGTGGAACAGAGTTTAAGTTCTAAATTGGTAACTAAACGAATCGCAAAACCACATTGTGATTTCACTTTGACCTTTCGCAAACATGTCAACGGCACACTTATTGATTTCCAGCAACACCTCTTTTGCCGCTTTTTTTCTCTCTGTAAGAATTATTATCACACCTCTATCGATTTTCACGAGTTCATGGCTTTTAGAAAGTCCTATAGCTTACAAAAGCTATCTACAGCAGCCAACTTCTAACTTTGAAAGCTTTAAAGCTTTCAGCACAAGCTCAAGCTCAAGAAAGCAATCGTTTTTGACCAACCATAACCTTATTTGATTCAAATAATAACAAACAATCAATATGACCATTACTTGCTACATACCTATACGGTAATATCTGTAATAGTAGCGTCCCGCCCCCGTACAGTCGCGTAGTCGCAAAATTTTTACTGAATCATTTTTGCATTTTCATTCAAATCATTTTTTTCTAAGCGCGCTTAATTTCTAAACATGTATTTTTAGTATCAAAAAATAGCCCTGAATTTCAGCTTTCATTTGATACTTAAGCGCACACTGTAGCATAAACGGGTGGCGAGAAAAATGCGTTTAAGGTTAGACTACGCGACGCTCCGACTATCATTATGGGAAGGCGCTACTATTACAGGTACTTCGTTAGTAATCCGACTAAATTGAACTCGGTTCAGAGCCAAAATACATTCAAAACCAATTTTTATGCTTTACTATGCCTAGTTATGCACAAAAAAAACACAAAACTAATGATGGGGAAAAATTTTTAAACCAAAATATTTTTTTTTATTTTGACCTTTTGGACCATAAAGTTTAATCTAGCCAGTAATCTGACAAACAAAGTACAAGCTGATCTCTTTGCAAACAATTTTCGGCCTCTCATCCGTTCTTCATCAATCACCATGCGAAAAATCCGTGAGCAAGGAATTCCCCTTGGTCTTTTTCCGGGTCTGCTCACTATTTTTTTTACTGTTCCGTTTCAACTATCGTCTTGGATTTATCTGGATATTTCCCTCCCTTCAAATCCATGATTGCAAAGGTAGAGGTTATCGACTAAAGGGAGTTGAGAGTGCGGGGGGACGGCTGTTCTTCTCTGTTTCCTCCCCATTCTCCTCCCGTTTTCCCCACTTCTCGAGAAGGGCTATCGTTTGCCTAAAGCAATGACGATAAGATGGGCGTTCATCAAAAGCTTTCCCCCCTCTTTTCACTCTTTGACATCAATGTTCACTCAATAAAGCTGTGGACACTCAATTTCAAGGAAAACTTTAAGTGGAACAGCAAAATATGAGATAAACAAACGGGTTGTTGAAAAGGGTAAACGAGATTTGTGGGGAGTAACTCAGGAAAACTGGGGAACCGGAAAACGGGAGAGAACAAAATACGAACAACGAATAAGATCTTCAAAATGGGATAAAATCCTAACTCTATAAAGATTTTGAAATACTGGTTTAAATCTTTGAAATTTTAGGTTTGCCAACGAGTTTTCGAGAAACGACCCGACTACCAGAACTACGTCTATCAAATGGGCAAAGAGAAAGCCTATCAAATGACGCAAAAGTTGAAAGATTTGGTGGAGAATATTGTCTCAAGGGTAAAAATAAGACTTAATTTAAAGAAATTTAAAGAGTTTTAGATAGATGATGTTGATCACATTGTGGCCGTGTCTCGAGCGTACGGCGAGGATCATGTCGAGTTGAAAACGATGGGATTCAAGCCTGATTTCTGGGTGGCCTTGGCTGATGCGATGACCGTTGAAGGAGTGATCCTTGATATGGCGAATCATCAGGTAATTGGGCTTGCTAGTAGTAGTAAAATTTTGACTAGATTTCAAGGTTAAGCAAGTGTTACGGTTTCAAACATCCAAATTCTGCGTCGAAATTTTACCCAAACTACTAAATCTTTTAACCCAAAAACACTAATTCTAAATGATTTGCCACAACGGAAAAGCGCCAAACAGATCGAAAATCCTTAAAAAAATGAATTTTTGAAGAAATGGGGCTTCATTTTATACGCAAAAAAGGGAGACGCCGTCTCGAGTACGGTAGCTTAGGTGTATTTTCGAATTTACGGTTGGGAAGTTGCCAAACCGTACTGGAACTGCGGGAATTAGGGTTTTACTGTTAATCAAGTATTAAATCTCACAAATAAATGGTTTAAAGCGAGATAAATTTAAATAAAAACGAGAAATTACCCTAATAGAACGGCCTCTTATAGGAGCGTCGCGTAGTCCAAGTTTACCCTCAAACAAACGCTCATATCTCGGTGGCCAGACATTTGTTTATACGCGCTTTGGTATCAAATTAAAGTAGAGAAGATGGGTGATTTTTGAGATCTAATAAATATCCTTAGCATTAACCAGCGCTTAGAACAAAATGTTTGAAAAATTATGAAGAATCGCGGTTTTTTTGCCATTAATTTTTATGCCCCTATATTGTCGAAAAATTTTGAGACCAAAAACATAAAAATTGGTTCACGCAGAAAAAAGGAGTAGCATTTAATGGCCGGAAACGCTGGGTGAATCGTTGGGACGCATGGCCGAGTGGACCAAGGCGCTGGCTCTAAGTCTCAGCGCTGGCTCTCAGAGGAAGGGCTCGGGTTCGATTCCCAGCTTTGTGACCGAGTAATATTTTTTTTTGATTTCTTTTTGCATTTATTGTTTAATCCATATAGAATACAATTCATGCAGTATTTACCGTTCTTTGAAAACCCCTAAATCTTCTTTTTAAACTTCAAAATCTAGTTTTTTTTTCTGGGTGGACCAATTTTTATGTTTTTGATCTCAAAATGTTTTGACAATATAGGGTAAGTGTTACAAAAACTGAACAAGAAACTGATTTAAACTAATCTAACGAGAAACCTATCTAACCCAAAACTTTCAGCCAGCCGACACAGTGGGTGCTTGGTCTCAACTCGTCTCCCTAATCTTCTCCTCGGTTCGCGATGGTTACTACTCGGCTCTGCGTGTGCATCGAATGAATTCCCGTAAAAATCTCGCTCGTCAAACCACCTCCGATTCAACAAATGTCAGTAGTAGCAGTGTTTCTTTTGATTTAGCCTCTCCCACAATCGAATTCGAGAAGATCCTCGAAGATGAATAGCCGCTTTCCTACGTAGCTCTAACACAAGCGAATTGCCTAGATTCGTCTTTCACTAATTATTTTCAGAATGACATCAGCTGCCCACAACCGACCTCACGAAACAATAGTTTGAATGGTCGATGCACTGAGGTGTGCAGCTCACCAAGGGGGAATTTCCCTCGTCTCGCAGCTGTGACATTTGATTAACTTCAAGAGTTGCTATTTTTGTGTGATTAACTTCAAGAGTTGAACACAGGAAGAGTTTTGGGAATGGTTAAAAGTTACCTTTGACCCCTCAAAAGGTTTCAATCCCCCTTTTACTACAGTAAGCCAAAATTAAGTTATCAGATAATCAGTCTTGATGTTTTACTTTCAATTTGCGAAATTGAAATGGCCTTGAAGTTGCATCTTGACAGGGTTCGGCAAAATTATCCGGAAAACTTTTTGGAAAAGTAGTTGTCGCAGCTTAATCTATTTCAAAGTATAAAGTGTTATATATAGAATTGTAGCCCTTAATCTTGGCTACATTTATCTACTAAAAACTTCTCGATCGGATGTATACAGCTCATTTAACAAGCGCCTGAAGGAGCACTAGTCGATCCCTATTCGACGCGCTTTCACTTTTGACGATTTTCTATATAAATTTTATCTAAAAAGAACTATCGAGTAAACTTTGTGCGCATTTTGTTTAAAAAATTATTTTCAACAATTTTATAGCGCTGTAACAGCTAATATAAAGAGAAAATCGTCAAAAATGGCAGATGGATAGGGATCGACTAGTGCTCTTTCAGGCACTTGTTAAATGAGCTGTATACATCCGATCGAGAAGTTTTTAGTAGATAAATGTAGCCAAGATTAAGGGCTACAATTCTATATATAATACTTTATACTTTGAAATAGATTAAGCTGCGACAACTACTTTTCCAAAAAGTTTTCCGGATAATTTTGCCCAATTTTGCCCTGTACTTTCATTTTGGCACATTCTAGTACTTTTGAATACTGTAAGTAAACTGTAGTACAGTAAACCAGACAAAAGATTGGTGTTTTTTTTTACCGTGACTTTAAAGTCAATGAATTAAAGCCAAAGTGAATCGAGTTCACTGCGCCAGGTGCGCCAGATCCACCAGAAATCGGGTAGTTTACATGGGAAAATTTCGTAAAGCTAAAAAGTGAAATATAGAAATAGAATATAGAATATAGAAATATATAGATATATTCTAAATTTCAAAAATACCAAACGTTCTTTATTTCAAAGAACTCTTTCTGTGTTCTCCCTTTGTTTTTTTCGTTTTTTTTTGTTTGTGCGGGTCGGGCGCTACCTGTGAGAGTATTGCCAAAAATGACTAACACTAAAGGAAATTTTATACAGTTTTTACAGTGGATGGGAATCCGCAAATACAATTAAATAACTAAAAACATATCTAGATAACTTATTTGAATGAGTTTATTTTATTTTTCATCAAAGTTCTAACGTTTGAAAGCTTTCGTTTGCCAAAACCCTGAATTTGCAGATTCCTAGCCCAGAAAATTCATTTAGTCAATCGTAATTCATATTGAAATCAAAGTTCTAACGTTTAAAAGCATACTTTGAAAGTATTTTCCCCTAAATTTCATTTCAATCAAAGCAAATTTCATCTTTTAATGTAAATTTCGTTTGTTAGTTCAAATCCACGGTTCTTTTTCTTCATTTTTCGGAGATGGGTCATCTCGTTGAGTTTCCATTTTGAATTTCGTATCATTTTTGGGTTTTTTCAAAACATTCCTTTTTGTTTTGTACAAGGTTTTCCCATGTTTTATCCGATAAATTTTGTTTACTGAAGGAAATATCAAAGAAAATCGCAACATTATTCAACAGCTACACAAAATTAGTATTCAACTAAAGAAGAAAAGCCTTGAAAGAAAGCCAACTAAAGACGATTTGCCAATTCCCATCTTTCTACAACTTTTTCCAAAAAAATGCTTGTAAACTTGATTCTTGTTTTGAAAATTTGCTTGCTCTTTCATTTTGGAAGAGGCGATGAGTGCAATCTGCATGAGCTCGATTATTTGATCTACTATCCAAGGGTAAAATTTTCTGAAGAACAACAATTGCAGAACAGCAATTGCAGAACTACAATTGCAGAACAGCAATTGCATGTAGAAGAGTAGAAGTAACAAATTACTTAACAAGTTACTTCTACTACTCTTCTACATGCAATTGTTTTTCTGCAATTATACTTGTCTTGTCTGCCTTGTCTTGTCTTGAGCCTAGTAAACTCGGAAATGATCCTAAATTCAATCCATTTATGTTATGTCTTGCTATAATAAGTCTGAAATTACTTTAATAACTAAATTTCGTTGTACTTTGCAATAAAAACCAAAGCTCTTGACACTTTTCACTTAGTTTCTCAGGGTTTTCAATATTTATGGGAACTTTCGAGGTCGTTTAGCGCTCTCAAAATTTGTTTATGACAAAAAATCGTCAATCACACTGCAGAGAAGTTGGAAAAAACACGATTTTCTAGATTATTTTGACAGTTTACTAAATTTGATATTCCAAAATCGACTCATTGGAACTCACCAAATTTCCCCAAAAGGAGTCAGACCCATTATTGTTGTCAGTTGTCAGTCTGTTGTTGTTTAGCGATGAGAACGTCTTCACCATTTAACAGTTTTCGAAGCCTCGAATCAGTTTTGACATTTAAAAATATCAAAATCACATTACAGTTCTTTCAAAAGTTCAGTTTTGATTCTTCTAAGAAAGCTTGTGAAACAAAAGCAAGCGAGAGTTTGTGAGAAACTCAATTTATTTCATAGTAGGCGCTTTCCACAGGTTTTTCTAGACAAGCAACAGCGCCAAAAGGCAATAATTTTGAAAAAACTAACTTAAAGTTGTTAGCGTTGGGCGTATTGATAAGTGCGCTTTCTTTTTAGCATTAAACTTGTACAAAATGAGCTCTAAACCTAGTAGTACTCTAGTGAGACGGGACTCTAGACTGGACTCTAGTGAGACAGGACTCTAGTGAGACAGGACTCTAGACAGGACTCTAGTGAGACAGGACTCTAGTGAGACAGGACTCTAGACAGGACTCTAGTGAGACAGGACTCTAGACAGGACTCTAGTGAGACAGGGCATAAAGGCCAGTGTTTTTAAGATTACGAGATACTTCTGAAATTGCACCATCGTGATACAAAGTTGAAAAATTTCTCAAAATTTATCTTCATCAACATCTATTAAGGGCAGTTAGTAAAATAAGTAAAGAATTTAGTTCTCATTGTATCGAAAGATCTTCGAGAGTATCATCGAGACGTGCTCTGAACGTAAGATTGAACTAATCGAGCTATGTCTAGAAAAATTTAGGCAGAAATGTGCTGCAAAATCTCATCGGTTTTGTGAGTTTAAATTTCGAAGTTTAAGTTTCAAAAAAAACGTTGAAAGTTTACATTTTTCTAAGTTTTTTCGCTTAGAACATGCTCTTTATAGATTTCCGAAGACAAAGAGCAATGTGGAACCGAGAAAATCCCGTTGACGTTGATTGTGGCAAAGAAAATGATCTATAGGAATTGTCCGCAACATCGAGGTTAGTCAAAATTTTGTAAAATTTCATAAAACTATTCAAGATTTAGAATCAGATTCAAAAATTCGAAATTCGAATTCAAAAAACCCCTTTTCAGAACACTATCAACGCATCTGTTTCATTCACGATTTGTGCTACGGAGCCGTGCTCAAGAAAACCCATACGAAAGAGCAATGTGATCAGAGGTTTCATTTTTCGTTGTACTTTGCTGGTTGTGCTTTGTGCTCGAAATGTAAACAAACCATTTCTGATGCACAAATAGCTTTTAGTTTCTGTGACATGTTGAGCTATATGACAAAAAGCACCGACAATAACCCGAAATGTGCCGAAGTTGGCGACAACTTTTGCGCAATTGTGCAAGTAAGACGCTTGAAATCATTGAATACTATATTATTAATATTAAATATTAAATAATATTCAAAATTAATGCATATGTTTCAATCTACTATTGATTCTACTACTATCTATCCCATTGATTCAACTTTCAAACAAGTTCGGTTTAGTGGAATGCTTTAAAATTTAGTCTCCTTCCCTGTTAAATCTTATTCAAAAAAATACACCAACACCGCCTTATCATCGATTTAGTGGAATGCTTTAAAATTGTTAAAGGCATTCATCCCGATACCGAAAAGGAACCAAATCTGTAGAGAAAAGGAAACAAATCTGTAGCGATAAGGAACCAAATCGTGATATTCCCACCTTGGCTAGATTTAAAGCCGCAATTTCGGCAATAGATAGCCAATAGAGGCAATAGAAACGTTACACCAACACCGCCTTATCATCGATTTAGTGGAATGCTTTAAAATTGTTAAAGGCATTCATCCCGACCCCCTTTTTTCTAGCCTCTTTGAATTCGGCGCTATACGGGGCGCCTCCAGAAGGCCCCCTTTTCTCATACGCCAACTTTCCGTTTCTTCTAAAAGCTTGCACAGTTTCTTTTTTAATCGAGTTATTAACTTGTGGACCCTTTTACCCCTTTTACCAAATCTGTACCGAAAAGGAACCAAATTTGTAGAGAAAAGGAACCAAATCGTGATATTCCCACCTTTTGCCAGATTTAAAGCCGCAATTTCGGGAATAGATTTGACTGCTCTGTGATTCTTTTCTTGAGGTATCTTTTTACCTTTTGGGTGTGTTTCCTGGGTGATTATTGTAATCTTGTTTTGTCACTATTCAACTGAATAAAGCATATATATATTTAAGTTTCAGTCGTACAACTATTTCTCCGATGGTGATTCACAAATCGGCAACACAACCATATCTAGCCAGACCACCGAAAGAAATCCTTATATTTAAATAAAGTTATGCAATACATACACAAGTTTTATTGTAAAAGTGCAGATAAATTTGAATCAAAGCATTATATTGGGTACGGAAAAATGTTCCCTAAAGTTCAAACGTTCATAAAAATTTTATTTCAAAAGCAATTTAATCAAAATAAAAACCAGTAGAATCTATACATGGTTGTCAACGTTTGGCTAAGTTTTCAATTACTCAAGTGTAGAGCGGCTTCCTTGAATCGATAAACTCCTTGAGGCCATTTTCGACCTCCCCTTGAGTAGCAAAGCATTTCTCCAATAAGAAGTGATCGAGGAACTTGGAAAAGTGGAAATCTGTAAGCGAAAAATCAGGAGAATATGGAGAATAGGTAGGACTTCAATGTGCAGCTCATTCAATGTTTGAAGAGTCTTCAGTGAAAAATGAGGGCGGGCGTTGTCTTGCAATAGGACCCTTCCGATTCACTAGAGCTGGATCGATCCTTCGAAGTTTTTCATACATTTCGTTTATTTCGTGAATATACTGATCAGAATTCATCGTTTTTCCGTTTGGTAGAATTGAATAATGGAGCAGACCTCTCTGCGACCACCAAACACTGAGAAGAAGCTTCTTTGGGTGTAGGTCGGGCTTCGAAAAGGGGTTCGGTGGTTGTCCTTTGTCTAGCCTTGCTTTGCGTTTTCGGTTGTCGTAGAAAATAGAAAAAAAGTAAAAAATTAGCGCTCGTGGCGGAATTGAACCCGCGAGCGAAAATGTCACAGGCTTTGTAGACAATTCTTCCACTCTTCCATCACTCACGAACACTCACGCTTCCATTTACACCCCCAATTTATTTACCTCACCTCGAGCCACAAATAGCCGCAAATATGGTTGGCACTTGCACTTGCACTGAACTGAACTTGATGTGCACCTACCCAAAACTCATCGTTGTTCATACAATAGCCGTTTAATGTGAGTGGCTGGGTGCTGGACGGCACCAGACTACTTTTTAGTCTATCAGAGTTTCCCCCCACTTCCAGTGGTGACAACTATCGGGTGATTCCATGCGATAACACGCCGTGTGTCGTGGCCATGCGACAACGTTTTCAGTGTATCTCCAGATACAGGTATCTGGGCTGCTGTTCACATTTTTTGAGCTGAGATGATTAGAGTGACATTCTAAGCACAGCAGCCCCATACAACAGCCATTCAGTGTGAGTGGCCGGATCTGTGCCCCCAATCCAACCGTCATCAACCCGACTGTAGTAGCCACCCGAGTATTCTTGTTGTGAGTGCTTATAGCAGGAAATAAAGTAAACTCCAATGTTTTATAACTTTTCCCGTCTGCTCTTTAGCAGCTAGAATCTTCGAATTAGGATCCAGCACCGTCGAATCGCTGTAAGTGAATTTTCAGCGCAATCGGTCACTTTGGTCAGTTGAACTTTCCTCGTAAGATGAAATCAATGTAACTTGGAAGGCTTGATCTTTTTCTACAAAGCATAAAAAAAGTCTTTATTTTCGTTCAGAGACGATAACACATCGTAGCGCCGAGCAGATACAAATCATACAAGAACCGACTTTCCTTTCCCTGCCCTAAAAGCCGACAGGTACAGTCCTTCGGTGACAACGTTGCACTCAAATCTGAATATAATATTTGTTTTTTTTTTCTTTGTTGTTGTTGTTGTTTATCTACTAAGTGTTAATGTACAGGGTGACCAAGAGTTACCGCAACAACGTCTTATGGCTGGAAAGTGCTGCCCCACGCACCTTACTCTCCCGACGTGGCTCCTTCAGGTTACTTTTTGTTTCGGTCGCCGAAACACTTTTTGGAGGGAGAAAAGTTCGATGATCATGCTCAGGTCATAAAAGCAGTGAATGACTACTTCGCCTCAAAAACTCCCAAGTTCTTCGAGGATGGGATCCGGGATTTGCGCAGAAGATGGGAAGAAGTCATAGATACTAATGGATAATACCTTTCGAATTGAAAGCTCTTCTTTTGTCTTTTTTTGAAATAAATGACTCGTTACATAGACACATCATTATTAAGTTGCCAACCTAATAGTAGAACAACCAAACAAATAACTACAGGGTGACCAAGAGTTACCGCAACAACGTCGTATGATGTTATGAGCCCCATTTCACTTTTTGCTTACCTGTTTTTATGGTTTTTGTTTATTTTTCTTATTTTATGGTATGATTACTAACTTTCAATACATTATTATGGTTGTTTTCAGGAATGCTGAAAGCGTCTCCACATCGATCGACATCGACAATCGATTCTTGAGCTCAAGCGACAGCGTGTTCAGGCGAGCGAGATCTCAAAGCGCCTGAATGTCCCCAGAAGCCTCGTTTCTCGAACCATTCAACGTTATGAGACACTGGGCACAGTTTCTACCCCAATTCAAAAATCGAATTTGGACTTATCAACAAGATGGTGTGCCGGCTCACAAGGCAAAGAAAGTGCAAGAGTTTTGTTCAAAGACCTTCCCAGACTTCATCTCATTTTCTGAGTGGCCACCCAGCTCACCCGATCTTAACCCATTGAATTACTCAGTCTAGAGTGTTCTTGAAGCCAGGGCATGTGCAAAATCACATAAAAATATCGAAAGTTTGAAGAAGGCGCTCATCAAAGCATGGGATACCTTCGATGATGCCTATTTGCTCGCCACGGTCAACGCGTTTACTGTTACCGTTACTGTTATATGTTGTCAGCTGTTATATGTTGGTCAACGCGTTTCCCAAACGTTTGCAGGCCTGTCTGAATGCCGATGGAGGCAAATTTGAATTTAATTGTTAATTTGTTACTGTTATACATTGAATAAAGATATTTGAGTTAACTTTTCGAGATGGGTTGCATATTTGGTTAAAAGTCAGGCCTTTTGTGTGTTGCGGTAATTCTTGGTCACCCTGTAGAACCTAGAGATAAGCGACAAGTGCTTACCAGTTTCGCTCAGATGCGCAATGGCGTCCTGGCATTTCTCCCAGCCACCGGCGGCCACCATGTAGCGTCTCATTTCGAAGAAGAAATTCGAGAAACTGATGTTTTTAGCTTTCAGCATCTCGATATACTGAAAAATGAGAGGGAAAGGGAATGTTATTGGAGAGCTAAACCAAACTTTTTCAAACAAAAACCAAACAGAAAAAAAGCGTTGAGGTGATGTGTCGAGCGAGTCTGCGAGTCTGCGAGTGCTGTGTTTGTGAAGCGAACTCTTCAATTGTCAAGATGTCAAGATCTTTATCTATCGAGTTGGTCAGAAAGTCTTTTCTGCTTGTGCCTTCAGATTTTGTTTGATTCGTTTGATTCATTTCATTATCACTATCAAAGTCTTGTCTGCTTTTTTAAAGGTTACTTTTTAAAATGAATAATGAATCAATTGTTAAGGGTCTGTTAGATCTATGGTTTATTTTATTATATCCTACTATTTATTTACAAATTGCTCTTTTAGAAATTCTGAAAAGCTCGCTTTAGTTCATTTTCCAATTCGATCCAATCCGGTGGACCACTGTTTCAGATCCGAAACAGTGGTCGATCGGATTGGATCGAATCGGTCGACTGGATTGGACCCTTCTTTTGATCTGTGCCTTTTTAGTTATTGATTGGAGTTGGTTGCTTTGTAATTGTTAGTGAATTGTTAAGAGCTTGTTAAACGAACTCTAGTGTCTCCGGGCCCGAGCCAGGACACGCCAGGAAGGTCGGTCGGTTCGCTCGAAAAGGATCCACTCATCAATCGAAGCATCCACGTCGCCGAAAAACAATCGTCCCCATAGTGGTCAAGTGGCTTTTTGCATTCGCACGGATCAGCGAATCGCTCGTTTGGAGATTTCTCTAAAAAAACGATAGTAGTTGTGATC
Organism: Mesorhabditis belari; assembly: GCA_958450365.1. Taxonomy (NCBI): domain Eukaryota; kingdom Metazoa; phylum Nematoda; class Chromadorea; order Rhabditida; family Rhabditidae; genus Mesorhabditis; species Mesorhabditis belari. Next base: position 78,750 of record CAUEEP010000467.1, on the reverse strand, counting down.
AGTTGTAAACGAGTGGGGGTTTTTTTTATTCTCTACGGCGCGTAGCGAAACAGAATTTGAATAAAAGATAGGAAATTTGTATCAGGAAAGTGTAAAGCACGTGAAAAGAAGCCTCTTTTTAACATTTCAGAAAAAGAGTTTAATTCCGAATCCGTCGCTTTTCCGATAAATTAGACGAAATGCTTGTCCAATTTGAATTCGAAAGCGACGGATTCGGAATGAAATCGGTGATTTCTGAACTGCTAATAAGAGGCCCTTGAAACAGGTTCGTTTCTTGTGTTTGTCACTTTTCTGATACAAATTTGGAGAGGGTTTGAATAGAGTCAAAGCATGAGGAGCATTTTTGAGAAATGTGTGGTTATAACTTTGCTAGGAACATTCAATGTTGAATTCGAAACTGTAGACAAATTTGAAAAGTGATGATTTGAGGAAAAGTGGCGATCCGCTTATCACACTCATTCGATCCTTGGTGAAAGGGGCCATTTTATTAGAGGCGGCCCTGTCTATTACAGTATTTATGTTACAGTATTACGATACCATCTCCGTTGAGCTCATCCAGGAGCCACCGATGACAGCTCTTCCAGCAATTCACTTCAATCATGTACTTTCGGATCAAGATGAGAATCAGCGAGAACCCAATTTTGTCGAAATTGGGCTTCTGAAACGCGGTGGTATTCTGGCTCAAACTCTGAACTTTCATCATTTGGAAACAAAAAGAAAATCAAAAATTTTGCTGAATAACACTTTTTAAAAAACGAGTGAAGAGGGAAACGAACCCTCGACCTTCCGCATACCAGGCGCTGCTCTACCACTGAGCCACCAGCAACTTCTTTTCCAAAAAAAAGAAGGAGATAAATACCAAAAAGCAAAAAAAACACACCTCTTTAGGGACGAATCGGGGGATCGGGATGATATCATCTTCGGGATGAGTGCCGTTCGGCTCATTGCTGTCACCGAGAATGGAATTGAGCAAAAAGAGGCTTGCGAGCAGCACTTTCAGCTTCGCGATCTCCATTCGTTGCAATTTTTCAATGCTAAAAAACTAAACGTTATACGTTTGTGAATCGAAAAAATGCATTCAGATCAGAATAGCCGACTTTTTATTGGGTTGGGGAGTTGAAACCTGCTGAAAACTGAAAACTTTGATCTAAAATTTGTGCAACATAAAGCCATCAATTCATTCCAAATAATTTCCATTATTATTGACGACTTCTGCCCATTTTACAGGCAATTTGTGGATTCCTCTTTCTTATTAGGATTTTGGTTTGTGTGTGAGACAAGTGTGAGACTCAAAAATCGAGGACTGGAGATGGAGACTGGAGATCCCAGTTTGAGCACTTTCTTCAAAAGAAATCCATTTTGGTGTTAATAGAAAAGTTGTAGAGAATCAAAAATAAGGCTTATAGCCAAATTTCCAAAAAGATACGCTTAGTAGTTTCGCTTAAAATGCAAGTTTTGCGAAAATTCGTAAATTTGGCATTCCTTGAAAACCAGTTTTTGAATCGTCCTGAAAATTTGGATATAAGCTTGATTTTTGATTCTCTACAACTTTTCCATTGACACCAAAATGGGTTTCTTTTGAAGAAAGTGCTCAAACCGTCACATATGACTATAGCCCAATCCAATAGTTGATTCAATTCACCAATCCAATAGTTGATCATTACATAATTTTCGAATCTTTTATATACAGGCTCTTGTATAAAAGAATTGCGTTCTTATGAAAAAAAAAACGACATTTGATAGCTGTCAATGAGAAAATATGAAAATTCAAATCAAAAAAGCGTTTTAATACGCGTGTTGTTTTGACTCTGATGCTAGACATAATAAATGAAATAGAAAGGAAAGGTTTTCCTTCTTTTGTTGGTTGTGGATGATGATTTGTTCTCAAATCTTACACAACTTTGGAATTGATCTTTTCAGCGTTGTCTAGCTCTTTTACGAGATTTCGAATGAGTCAAGCCAGTCAAACCATGTTCGATTGATCGGAAATGATAGGTTTTGGTCTTTAAATCCTTCCAAACTTTTGAAATGACTTGCTTTGATTTGTTCTTTTACCGATTTTTATACACTTTATACTAGGAACTAGATAATTTTGAAGCTTTAGAACTTGATGAACAACTAGCTATAGATATTCTAAACTCAATAGATATTCTATCTCAATAGATATTCTGTTCTGAATGAATTTTTTCGATTCACAATCTTCAAGCGCTAGCTTTTGTTCAAACTGAAAAATCGTAAAGCATGGTGATCAAAAGCATTATGATCACATAAAGCTTTTGATGCTTCTCACGAGTTTCCTTTTGCTCAACTCTATTTATGGTGACAATACTGGGCTAATGGCAATCACTCAATCACTATGGCAATCACTCAATCTCTTGGCAAGATCAGGTAGCACGGTTATACATAACTAAACTTGTATAATCAATGATCGTCTTATGCAATTACTCATTCGAAACTTTAGGCTTCCCTCAGACTCATGCCGGACCTTGGTTTGAATGGTGGAATTTGCCATGTTTGTTCCAAAAGCTCACAGTCAATACTTTGTATTTTAGATACAAGCGCAAAATTGTCAAAATCTTGAACGCTGCACCGACCTTTCCGCTATTTATCACAGTGTCATCGGCACTTTGCAAGTGATCAACAACAGGCTGGGTTGCTCCTGCGCAGACTTATTCAACAACTGTGGCTGCTGTGTCAGCAACAGCGAAGTCATATTCATTTTCCTAAAAATGACCTGTGATCTGCTAAAAATCTGGGCACCGCAAGAATCCCCAATTGAATGTGGGACGAATAAAATTGCAGCTGCAAAAAGCCGATCAGCCCGATCAGCATCTTCGACTACCAGCAACTATTGCGCAGTAAGACCTTATTTTAAACATAATTAACAAAAGTTTCTTAGCCGTCGACCTCGTGTTCATCCACGTTGAGTAACTGCAAGAATGTCTCCGGCATAATCGCAAGAGTTCTTGGGACACTCAAAGCTTTTACCAGCCTCGCCAAATGTAGCTGTCCAGATCTAAAAAACGGATGCCAGTGCTGCCTCTCAAGGAGATGTTATGATTTTCGTGCCGCGCTACTTGCCTGTGAGATTGCAAGGTCTTGGGACAATGCAGGCATCTTGAAGTTCGTCTGCAAGCTCTTGCCTTCCCGCCGAGACGCGTTCTGCTTCTTCCACGAATAAATGAATAAATATTTTCAGTCGGTTTCTTTCTTGTACACCAGGAATAGCACTTTTGGAACGAATCACCATCCACAACCAACAAAAAAAAGGAGAACCTTTCCTTTCTATTTCATTTATTGTGTCTAGCGTCAGAGTCAAAACAACACGCGTATTTAAACGCTTTTTTGATTTGAACTTTCTTATTTTCTCATTGAAAAAGCTTTGAAGCTTTGAGTGTTCAAGAAAGGCTGTATTCCGATTTTTAGCTCTATTTCTATCAAAAAATCTAATCTATTGGGTTGATGAATTGAAAACTGCAGGCTATTGTCATATGTGACAGTTTGAGCACTTTCTTCAAAAGAAACCCATTTTGGTGTCAATGGAAAAGTTGTAGAGAATCAAAAATCAAGCTTATATCCAAATTTTCAGAACGAAAAAAAAATGGGCTTCAAGAAATGCCAAATTTACGAATTTTCACAAAACTTGCATTTTAAGCGAAACTACTAGTGTATCTTTTTGGAAATTTGGCTATAAGCCTAATTTCTGATTCTCTACAACTTTTCTATTGACACCAAAATGGGTTTCTTTTGAAGAAACTGCTCAAACTGGGATCTCTAGTCTCCATCTTCCATCCCCCATTTTTGAGTCTCACACTTGTCTCACACACAAACCAAAATCCTACTACGAAAGAGGAATCCGCAAATTGCCTGTAAAATGGGCAGAAGTCGTCAATAATAATGGAAATTATTTGGAATGAATTGATGGCTTTATGTTAAATAAATTTTAGATCAAAGTTTTCAGTTTTTAGCAGTTTTCAACTCACCAACCCAATACAAAGTCGGCTATTCTGATCTGAATGCATTTTTTCGATTCACAAACGTAAAATGTTTAGTTTTTTTCGCATTGGAAAATTGCAACGAATGGAGATCGCAAAGCTGAAAGTGCTTCTCGCAAGCCTCTTTTTGCTCAATTCCATTCTCGGTGACATGAATAAGCCGAGCCGCACTCATCCCGAAGATTATAGCCTGAACCCCGCATTTATCTTTCAACAGGTGTGGTTTTTTCCTTTTCTTTATTTGTCTCCTTCTTGTTTTGGAAAAGAAGTTACTGGTGGCTCAGTGGTAGAGCAGCGCCCGGTATACGAAAGGTCGAGGGTTCGATTCCCTCTTCACTCATTTTTTAAAAAGTATTCCTCTTGACTAAACTTTAATCCATCATCACATGCTTTTTGGCTCACAAAAGACCGATCACGTTCGTTATCACGTGAAAAATGAATCTTTTTGTGTGAAGGTGTGTTGAAGAGGAACACACTCTACTTTTCAACAAAAGTTTTGATTTTCTTTTTGTTTCCAAATGATGAAAGCTCAGAGTTTGAGCCGCAATACCACCGCGTTTCAGAACCCCGATTTCGAGGATTTTGAGTTCTCGCTGATTCTCGACTCCATCCGAAAGTACATGATTGAAGTGAATTGCTGGAAGAGCTGTCGTCAGTGGTTACTGGATGAGCTTAACGGAGATGGTACCGTATACCGTAATACTGTAACATAAATACTGTAATAGAGAGGACGCCTCTAATAAAATGGCCCCTTTCACCAAGGATCGAATGAGTGTGATAAGGCGATCGCCACTTTTCCTCAAATCATCACTTTTAAAATTTGTCTATAGTTTCGGATTCAACATAGAATGTTTCTAGCAAAGTTATAACCACACATTTCTCAAAAATGCTCCTCATGCTTTGACTCTATTCAAACCCTCTCTAAATCTGTATCAGAAAAGTGACAAACACAAGAAGCGAACCTGGTTTGAGAGCCTCTTATTAGCAGTTCAGAAATCACTGATTTCATTTCGAATCCGCCGCTTTGGAATTCAAATTGTACAAGCCAATCGTCTAATTTATCGGAAAAGCGACGGATTCGAAATTAAACTCTTTTTCTGAAATGTTAAAAAGAGGCTTCTTTTCTTGTGCTTTACACTTTCCTGATACAAATTTCCTATCTTTTATTCAAATTCTGTTTCGCTACGCGCCGTAGAGAATAAAAAAAACCCCCACTCGTTTACAACTGATCACGGTGTACTTTCGTTTTTTTAGAGAAAGCTGCAAACGAGCGATTCGCTGATCCGTGCGAATGCAAAAAGCCACTTGACCACTATGGGGACAATTGTGATTCGGCGACGTGGTTTCTTAGAATGATAACTGGAGCCTTTTATAACGAAGATGGACCGAACAACCCTCGTGGCCTGTCCCTGCTCGAGCCCGGAGACACTAGAGTTCGTTTAACAAACCCTTAACAATTCACTAACAATTACAAAGCAACCAACTCCAATCAATAACTGAAAAGACACAGATCAAAAAAAGGGTCCAATCCGGTCGACCGATTCGATCCAATCCGATCGACCACTGTTTCGGATCTGAAACAGCGGTCCACCGGATTGGATCGAATTGGAAAATGAACTAAAGCTAGCTTTTCAGAATTTCTAAAAGAGCAATTTGTAAATAAATAGTAGGATATAATAAAATAAACCATAGATCTAACAAATCCTTAACAATTGATTCATTATTCATTTCAAAAAGTAACCTTTAAAAAAGCAGACAAGACCTGGATAGTGATAATGAAATGAATCAAACGAATCAAACAAAATCTGAAGGCACAAGCGGAAAAGAGTTTCTGTCCAACTCAATAGATAAAGAACTTGGCAAATTTTAAATGAATAAATGAATCGTCTATTCTTCTTCACTAAGATCAGCTTTACCAACTTCCATATCCTCACTATCAGTCTCCATGCAACTCTTGCTCATCGCAAGGGATTCCGTTCGTTTCCTAATGATAACTTCTGCATTCATTCGAGCGTCAAATCAGCTTTTCGGAAAACCAACAACCATTTCTTCATTATCTTTGTAGCCGACTAAGTAGATCATTGGAGAATCTCGGGTCGCCTGCCAAACATCTATGATATCTCTAGTGCGTTTGTGGCCGTCAATCTTGTGTGAAACGATTGATAATTGAAGCATGTGGCTTGGAAAAGGTAGAAACAAGCGGAATCAAGCGTCTGACTTCGTCGGCGAGTTCTCCTTTTGATAATGGAACTCGATTCTTCGAAACTGGAAAGTCGCTAACCGTCCCAAAGTCGGCGTTTTTTCTCGATCGGATAGAGCTGATAATCGAAGATTTTGTATGGATTTTGAATAACTATCAAACCGAAAATCAACCTGACTATCAAACCGAAAAGAAGTTCCACTTTTCTTGACATCTCGAGCTTGACATCTCGAGCTTGACATCTTGACAATTGAAGAGTTCGCTTCACAAACACAGCACTCGCAGATTCGCAGACTCGCTCGACACGGCACCCTTTCTTAACACTTTTTTTCTGTTTGGTTTAGCTCATCCAATAACATTCCTTTTCCCTCTCATTTTTCAGTATATCGCGATGCTGCAAGCTAAGAACATCAGTTTCTCGAATTTCTTCATCGAAATGAGACGCTACATGGTGGCCGCCGGTGGCTGGAAGGAATGCCAGGACGCCATTGCGCATCTGAACGAAACTGGTAAACACTTGTCGCTTATCTCTACGTTCTACAGGGTGACCAAGAATTACCTCAACACAAAAGGCCTGACTTTTAACCAAATACAGGGTGCGGCAAAAGTTTCGAACCGCTTCTTAAGATAGTTAAAGGTTTAAAAACTCGCTTTAAAAAGTTAAAAATTAATAACAAATTCTTTATTCGAATCATAACAACAAATAACTTCTAACAAATGCTCGAAATTTCCACCATCCGCTTCGATACACCTCTTTAAACGCTTTGGGAAGTTCCTCACGATGCTGGCGCACGCTTAAACAGTTATTTCATCCCAGATTCGTTTCAGAGCAGATTTTAAAGCACCCACTGTTTGATACGTCTTCATCGAGATCTTGCCTTCCAAAATAGCCCAAACGGAGTAATCGAGGGGATTAAGATCTGGCGAATTTGAAGGCCAAATGGTCTTATCCCAAAAGCCTGGAAACAACTGAGCGCAAACGTTGAGAGTTGAGTGAGCACCATGCGCCGGAGCCCAGTCCTGTTGCAGGGAAAAACCAGCTTGTCCAAAGTGATTTGTTGCCCAATGTTTCAAGACATCTTTTAATACCAGTTGTTGGCAGTTTTTAGTATGCATATTGACGTTTCTGTCCAAAAAAACAGGCGGTGTCTTGTTTGTAGCACACATACCTCCACACCCCAGAATCGAAGTTGAAAAATGCTTTCTAACCATCAAATTTGCCGCAAATGTGTTCGTCAGACCCCTTTTGAGAAGTTATCTATGATTTTGGCGGTTGCGCAATGACTGGATAGAAAAAATCTTTTCATCTGTGAAGAGGATCCTCTCAAGTAGGCCAGTCGCCACCAAGCGCACCATCTTCTTTGCTAGACGCTTTCGTTTCTTCTGGGATTTGTCGCTCAAGACGTGTGCTTTGGCCTATTTGTAGCTAAAGAATCTTAGTTTCCCTTTAACAATCCTTCCAACGCTTCGAGGGCTAATTTTCAGCTGTTTGCCCATCTTTCGCATCGACCGCCGCTTGTTTTGGCGAATCCGAAAGCGAATTTCGTTGGTGTTCGTAGGTGTTATGGCAGTTGGTGGTCGACCACTTCGAGGGCGATCCTTGTTGTTCTTTATCTCCTTGTAGCGTTTAATTGCTTTGTTGACGGTGCTTTTTGGATATTTCGTGATTTTTACAATCTCCGGGCTATTTTTTCCGCCTTGGTATAATCCGAGAATCACATCGCGTCGTTTTTTGGCGTTCATTCTTACGAATTTTCTCCTAAAAAGAAAATTTTTGTAACAAATCACCTTAACTATACTCGAAAAAAGGAAAAAAAAGTATACGAGACACAAAAAAAAGCGTGAGCTAAATTTTCTGCAATGTTTTCATAGCGGCTCCGAACTTTTGCCGCACCCTGTATGCAACCCATCTCGAAAAGTTAACTCAAATATCTTTATTCAATGTATAACAGTAACAAATTAACAATTAAATTCAAATTTGCCTCCATCGGCATTCAGACAGGCCTGCAAACGTTCGGGAAACGCGTTATAACATATAACAGTAACAGTAACAGTAAGCGCGTTGATCGTGGCGAGCAAATAGGCGTCATCGAGGGTATCCCATGCTTTGATGAGCGCCTTCTTCAAACTTTCGATATTTTTATGTGATTTTGCACATGCCCTGGCTTCAAGAACACTCTAGACTGAGTAATTCAATGGGTTAAGATCGGGTGAGCTGGGTGGCCACTCAGAAAACGAGATCAAGTCTGGGAAGGTCTTTGAACAAAACTCTTGCACTTTCTTTGCCTTGTGAGCCGGCGCACCATCTTGTTGATAAGTCTTGCCATTCCTCGAGCCGATTGGCTAGGGTTTAATCTCAGACGATCGCGCACTTTCTTGACATTTGGTTCCTTATCTCTCTAAATTTGGTTCCTCATCTCTCCAATTTCCGGAGTAACCGCTGTTCGTTTTGCACCTCTTCCAGGGCGATCAGAAACTGTGCCCAGAGTTTCATAACGTTGAATGGTTCGAGAAACGAGGCTTTTGGGGACATTCAGGCGCTTTGAGATCTCGCTGAACACGAACACGCTGAACACGCTGTCGCTTGAGCTCAAGAATCGATTGTCGATCTGGAGCTCAAAGAGCGACTGTCGATGTGGAGCTCAAGGAGCGATTGTCGCTTTCACCATTCCTGAAAACAACCATAATAATGTATTGAAAGTTAGTAATCCCTAAAAAGTTAGTAATACCATAAAATAAGAAAAATAAACAAAAACCATAAAAACAGGTAAGCAAAAAGTGAAATGGGGCTCATAATACGGCTCATAATGGCTCATAACATAATACGACGCTGTTGCGGTAATTCTTGGTCACCCTGTACATTAACACTTAGTAGATAAACAAGTTTAGTGGAAGATCAGATCAGGCATTTAGTAAAAGTAGTGAAAGTCGAAAAGTCGAATACTTAGCCGAACTCCTTATTGGAATGATATTTTTCAAATCTGATTTCAGATTCAGATTCAGCATCAAATTTTTGTATTTGATAGATAAGTTTGAAGTCAGTTTGCTCATCCTATACAAATTTATGATCAAAGATAGCAAAAGCCGGGAAAATTCTGCACCTTTAAAAAAAATTTCTTTTTAAAGAATGATCAGTTCAACCTCAAATTGATTAGGTTGGCAACTTTCAAACTTTCGGTGATGAAATTTCTATATTTTAACCAGACAGATGACGCTATCTACACGTAAAGAAGAAAAATCAAATATTATATTCAGAGAAGAAGGAGTTGTCAAAGAAGGACTGTAGCTGTCGGCTTTTAGCGCCGGGAAAGGAAAGTCGGTTCCGGTATAATTTGTATCTGCTCGGCGCTACGATGTGTTATCGTGTCTGAACGAAAATAAAGACTTTTTTTATACTTTGTATAAAAAGATCAAGCATTCCAAGTTACATTGATTTCATCTTACGAGGAAAGTTCAACTGACCAAAGTGACCGATTGCGCTGAAAATTCACCCACAAGTCGATTCGAGGGTGCTGGATCCTGATTCGAAGATTCTAGCTGCTAAAGAGCAGAAGGGAAAAGTTATAAAACTTTGGAGTTTACGTTATTTCCTGCTATAAGCACTCACCACAAGAATACTCGGTTGGCTACTACAGTCGGGTTGATGACGGTTGGATTGGGGGCACAGATCCGGCCACTCACACGGAATGGCTGTTGTATGAGGCTGCTGTGCTTAGAATAGCTCGCTCTAATCATCTCAGCTCAAAATGTGAACAGCAGCCCAGATACCTGTATCTGGAGATACACTGAAAACGTTGTGGCACGGCCATGGTACACGGCGTGTTATCGCATGGAATCACCCGATAGTTGTCACCACTGGAAGTGGGGGGAAACTCTGGGAAGACTAAAAAAGTAGTCTGATGCCGTCCAGCACCCAGCCACCCACATTAAACGGCTATTGTATGAACAACGATGAGTTTTGGGTAGGTGCACGTCAAGTTCAGTTCAATGCAAGTGCAAGTGCCAACCATATTTGCGGCTATTTGTGGCTTGAGGTGAGGTAAATAAATTGGGGGTGTAAATGGAAGAGTGAGTGTTCGTGAGTGGTGGAAGAGTGAAGGCTTTGTCTACAAAGCCTGTGACATTTTTGCTCGCGGGTTCAATTCCGCCATGAGCCCTAGACAAAGGACATCCACCGAACCCCTTTTCAAAGCCCGACCTACACCCAAAGAGGCTTCTTCTCAGTGTTTGCTGGTCGCAGAAAGGTCTGATCCATTATTCAATCCTACCAAACGGAAAAACGATGAATTCTGAAAAGTATATTCACGAAATAAACGAAATGTATGAAAAACTTCGATCCAGCTCTAGTGAATCGGAAGGGTCCTATTGCAAGACAACGCCCGCCCGCATTTTTAACTGAAGGCTCTTCAAAAATTGAATGAGTCGCACATTGAAGTCCTCTCTCATGCTCTATATTCTCCTGAGCTACAGATTTCCACTTTTTCAAGTTCCTCGATCACTTCTTATCGGAGAAATGCTTTGCTACTCAAGGGGAGGTTGAAAATGGCATCAAGGAGTTTATCGATTCAAGGGAGCTGTTCTACACTTTAGTAATTGAAAACTTAGCCAAACGTTGACAACCATGTATATTTCTACTGGTTTTTATTTTGATTAAATTGCTTTTGAAAAATTTTGAAAAAAAAAAAATTTTTATGAACGTTTGAACTTTAGGGAACATTTTTCCGTACCCAATATAATGCTTTGATTCAAATTTATCTGCACTTTTACAATAAAACTTGTGTATGTATTGCATAACTTTATTTAAATATAAGGATTTCTTTCGGTGGTCTGGCTGGATATGGTTGTGTTGCCGATTTGTGAATCACCATCGGAGAAATAGTTGTACGACTGAAACTTAAATATATATATGCTTTATTCAGTTGAATAGTGACAAAACAAGATTACAATAATCACCCAGGAAACACACCCAAAAGGTAAAAAGATACCTCAAGAAAAGAATCACAGAGCAGTCAAATCTATTGCCGAAATTGCGGCTTTAAATCTAGCAAAAGGTGGGAATATCACGATTTGTTTCCTTTTCGGTACAGATTTGGTCCCTTTACGGTACAGATTTGATTCCTTTTCTCTACAGATTTGATTCCTTTTCGGCACAGACTTGGTAAAAGGGTCCACAATTTAATAACTCGATTAAAAAAGAAACTGTGGGAGCTTTTAGAGGAAACAGAAAGTTGGCGTATGAGAAAAGGTCCCCTTCTGAAGGCGCCCCGTAGAGAGCCGAATTCAAAGAAAAAAAGGGGTCGGGGTCGGGATGAATGAGAAAAAATAGAAAAAAGGGGGTCGGGATGAATGCCTTTAACAATTTTAAAGCATTCCACTAAATCGATGATAAGGCGGCGTTGGTGTAACGTTTCAAGACCAAAGAGTTGCAATCTATTAGAATAACTAAAGGAGAAGAATTTGTCAAAATTAATTTTATAAAGAGCAATTCTGGTGAAATGCCTCGTTAAAATTGAACACGTTCTATTTTTGGAATAAGATTTAATAGGGAAGGAGACCAAATTTTAAAGCATTCCACTAAATCGAACTTGTTTGAAATGGGATAGATAGTAGTAGAATCAATAGTAGATTGAAACATATGCATTCATTTTGAATATTATTTAATATTTAATATTAATAATATAGTATTCAATGATTTCAAGCGTCTTACTTGCACAATTGCGCAAAAGTTGTCGCCAACTTCGGCACATTTCGGGTTATTGTCGGTGCTTTTTGTCATATAGCTCAACATGTCACAGAAACTAAAAGCTATTTGTGCATCAGAAATGGTTTGTTTACATTTCGAGCACAAAGCACAACCAGCAAAGTACAACGAAAAATGAAACCTCTGATCACATTGCTCTTTCGTATGGGTTTTCTTGAGCACGGCTCCGTAGCACAAATCGTGAATGAAACAGATGCGTTGATAGTGTTCTGAAAAGGGTTTTTTTTTGAATCTGATTCTAAATCTTGAATAGTTTTATGAAATTTTACAAAATTTTGACTAACCTCGATGTTGCGGACAATTCCTATAGATCATTTTCTTTGCCACAATCAACGTCAACGGGATTTTCTCGGTTCCACATTGCTCTTTGTCTTCGGAAATCTATAAAGATCATGTTCTAAGCGGAAAAACTTAGAAAAATGTAAACTTTCAACGTTTTTTTTGAAACTTAAACTTCGAAATTTAAACTCACAAAACCGATGAGATTTTGCAGCACATTTCTGCCTAAAGTTTTCTAGAGATTAGCTCGATTAGTTCAATCTTACGTTCAGAGCACGTCTCGATGATGCTCTCGAAGATCTTTCGATACAATGAGAACTAAATTCTTTCCTTATTTTACTACTTGCCCTGAATAGATGTTGATGAAGAGAAATTTTGAGAAATTTTTCAACTTTGTATCACGATGGGGCAATTTAAGAAGTATCTCGTAATCTTAAAAACACTGGCCTTGATGCCCTGTCTCACTAGAGTACGACTCTACACCTAGCGACTAGGTTTAGAGCTCATTTTGTACAAGTTTTGTACAAGTTTAATGCTAAAAAGAAAGCGCACTTATCAATACGCCCAACGTTAACAACTTTAAGTTAGTTTTTTTCAAAATTATTGCCTTTTGGCGCTGTTGCTTGTCTAGAAAAGCCTGTGGAAAGCGCCTACTATGAAATAAATTGAGTTTCTCACAAACTCTCGCTTGCTTTTGTTTCACAAGCTTTCTTAGAAGAATCAAAACTGAACTTTTGAAAGAACTGTAATGTGATTTTGATATTTTTAATGTCAAAACTGATTCGAAGCTTCGAAAACTGTTAAATGGTGAAGACTTTCTCATTGCTAAACAACAACAACTGACTGACAACTGACAACAATAATGGGTCTGACTCCTTTTGTGTCATTTGAATCATTTGCGTCAAGGCAGACAAGACAAGTTGGTGAATTGAATTGGTTGGTGAATTGGTTGGTGAATTGGTTGGTGAATTGAAAACTGCCTACAACTGTTCTATTAACACCAAAATGGATTTCGTTTGAAGAAAGTGCTCAAACTGGGCTCTCCAGTCTCCATGTCCAGTCCTCCATTTTTGAGTCTCCCACTTGTCTCACACACAAACCAAAATCCTACTACGAAAGAGGAATCCGCAAATTGCCTGTAAAATGGGCAGAAGTCGTCAATAATAATGGAAATTATTTGGAATGAATTGATGGCTTTATGTTGAATAAATTTTAGTTCAAATTCCCGCGGTTTTCAATTCACCGACCCAATAGAACAGGATTGGATCTTTGAAATCTAGTAATTGCCAATTTTAAATCAAATAGACAACACTAGCAACGAAATTTTGAGAAACGGGGCTCCCTAAATAAGAATAGGCCCTTCAAGTCAAAGATCGTTCTCTTCCACGACAACGCGCGCCCTCATGTTGCAAAACTGACTCGCTCTAAAATAAACAGCCTTGGTTGGAAACTTTTGGCACATCCCCCATACAGTCCGGACCTTGCCCCTTCTGATTACTATTTATTCCGGACCATGAGTAATGAGCTTGCGGGAGAACACTTCGATTCGGAAGAAGCAGTAATTTGTTACTTCTACTCTTCTGCATGCAATTACTGTTCTGCAATGGTTGTTCTTCAGAAAATTTTACCCTTGGATAGTAGATCAAATAATCGAGCTCATGCAGATTGCACTCATCGCCTCTTCCAAAATGAAAGAGCAAGGAAATTTTCAAAACAAGAATCAAGTTTACAAGCATTTGTTTGGAGAAAGTTGTAGAAAGATGGGAATTGGCAAATCGTCTTTAGTTGGCTTTCTTTCAAGGCTTTACTTCTTTAGCTGAACGGGTTTAAAAAAAACTCAGCAAGAAAGACTTCAAGAATTCTTTTAGATCCGGAATCAGCACACTTTTCCACATTGAATGACTCCCCTCCTGTCGAATTCCTATGGTAAATCAATTTTTGTGTTATTTCACACGGATGTGCGTTCTACTACTGCCGCAATACTGAACTGGTAAGAAGCTAATGATCGAAATTCTTCATTTATTGGCCAGATTTGCGGGGACTACACTTTTCAAGGCGCTTTTTTGTTTTCAACTTTCATTTTCTTTCATTGACAGCCAAACAGGATCATTGATATTCAAAAAAGGCGTCGAGGCGACTATCTATTCTGTTCTGAATTAATTTTTCCGATTCACAATCTTCAAACGCCAGTTTTTGGTTCAAACTGAAAAATCGTAAAGGGTGGTGATCATAAAGCTTTTGACGCTTCTCACGAGCCTCCTTTTGCTCAAATCTATTTATGGTGACAATACTGGGCTAACCAGCACTCATGGCAATCACTCAATCTCTCGGCAAGATCAGGTAGCACGGTTGTACATAACTAAACTTGTATAATCAATGATCGTCTTATGCAATTACTCATTCGAAACTTTAGGCTTCCTTCAAACTAATGCCGGACCTTGGTTTGAATGGTGGAATTTGCCATGTTGGTTCCAAAAGCTCACAGTCAATACTTTGTATTTTAGATACAAGTGCAAAATTGTCAAAATCTTGAACGCTGCACCGACCTTTCCGCTATTTATCACAATGTCATCGGCACTTTGCAAGTGATCAACAACAGGCTGGGTTGCTCCTGCGCAGACTTATTCAACAACTGTGGCTGCTGTGTCAGCAACAGCGAAGTCATATTCATTTTCCTAAAAATGACCTGTGATCTGCTAAAAATCTGGGCACCGCAAGAATCCCCAATTGAATGTGGGACGAATGAAATTGCAGCTGCAAAAAGCCGATCAGCCCGATCAGCATCTTCGACTACCAGCAACTATTGCGCAGTAAGACCTTATTTTAAACATAATTAACAAAAGTTTCTTAGCCGTCGACCTCGTGTCCATCCACGTTGAGTAATTGCAAGAACCTCTCCGGCACAATCGCAAGAGTTCTTAGGACACTCAAAGCTTTTACCAGCCTCGCCAAATGTAGCTGTCCAGATCTAAAAAACGGATGCCAGTGCTGCCTCTCAAGGAGATGTTATGATTTTCGTGCCGCGCTACTTGCCTGTGAGATTGCAAGGTCTTGGGACAATGCAGGCATCTCGAAGTTCGTCTGCGACTTCTTACCTTACCGCCAAGACGCGTTCTGCTTCTTCCACGAATAAATGAATAAATATTTTCAGTCGGTTTCTTTCTTGTACATCAGGAATAGCGCTTTTGGAACAAATCACCATCCACAACCAACAAAAAAAAGGAGAACCTTTCCTTTCTATTTCATTTATTGTGTCTAGCGTCAGAGTCAAAACAACACGCGTATTTAAACGCTTTTTTGATTTGAACTTTCTTATTTTCTCATTGACAGCTATCAAATGTCGTTTTTTTTTGAGTGTTCAACTTTGCAGCTTTGTTTTAGAAGACGAAGATTTTCACAAAAACGCAATCCTTTTATAAAAGAGCTTGTATTCGAAAATTCGAAAAATATGTGATGATCAACTATTGGATTGGTGAATTGAAAACTGCGGGCTTTTGTCATATGTGACAGTTTGAGCACTTTCTTCAAAAGAAACCCATTTTGGTGTTAATGGAAAAGTTGTAGAGAATCAAAAATCAAGCTTATATCCAAATTTTCAGAACGATTCAAAAACTGGTTTTGAAGAAATGCGAAATTTACGAATTTTCACAAAACCAGCAACAAAACTTGCATTTTAAGCGAAACTACTAAGTGTATCTTTTTGGAAATTTGGCTATAAGCCTAATTTTTGATTCTCTACAACTTTTCTATTGACACCAAAATGGGTTTCTTTTGAGGAAAGTGCTCAAACTGGGATCTCCAGTATCCATCTCCAGTCCTCCATTTTTGAGTCTCACACTTGTCTCACACACAAACCAAAATCCTACTAAGAAAGAGGAATCCGCAAATTGCCTGTAAAATGGGCAGAAGTCGTCAATAATAATGGAATTTATTTGGAATGAATTGATGACTTTATGTTGAATAAATTTTAGATCAAAGTTTTCAGTTTTCAGCAGTTTTCAACTCACCAACCCAATACAAAGTCGGCTATTCTGATCTGAATGCATTTTTTCGATTCACAAACGTAAAACGTTTCATTTTCCTTCAGATTGGAAAATTGCCAGGAATGGAGATCGCGAAGCTGAAAGTGCTTCTCGCAAGCCTCTTTTTGCTCAATTCCATTCTCGGTGACATGAATAAGCCGAGCCGCACTCATCCCAAAGATTATAGCCTGAACCCCGCATTTGTCCCTGAAGAGGTGTGTTTTTTTGCTTTTTTGTATTTGTCTCCTTCTTTTTTTTGGAAAAAAAGTTGCTGGTGGCTCAGTGGTAGAGCAGCGCCCGGTATGCGGAAGGTCGAGGGTTTGATTCCCTCTTCGCTCGTTTTCTAAAGTGTGATTTTTCTTTTCGTTCCCAAATGATGAAAGTTCAGAGTTTTAGCCGCAATACCACCGCGCTTCAGAGAAGCCCCGATTGGACCTCTCTAAATATTGGAAATTGGACGAGGATATTGGGTTCTCGCTGCTTCTCATGCGCATCCGAGAGTACATGATTGAAGTGAATTGCTGGAAGAGCTGTCGTCGGTGGTTACTGGATGAGCTTAACGGAGATGGTACCGTAATACTGTAGCATAAATACTGTAATAGAGAGGACGCCTCTAATAAAATGGCCCCTTTCACCAAGGATCGAATGAGTGTGATAAGGCGATCGCCACTTTTCCTCAAATCATCACTTTTAAAATTTGTCTATAGTTTCGGATTCAACATAGAATGTTTCTAGCAAAGTTATAACCACACATTTCTCAAAAATGCTCCTCATGCTTTGACCCTATTCAAACCCTCTCTAAATCTGTATCAGAAAAGTGACAAACACAAGAAGCGAACCTGGTTTGAGAGCCTCTTATTAGCAGTTCAGAAATCACTGATTTCATTTCGAATCCGTCGCTTTGGAATTCAAATTGTACAAGCCAATCGTCTAATTTATCGGAAAAGCGACGGATTCGGAATTAAACTCTTTTTCTGAAATGTTAAAAAGAGGCTTCTTTTCTTGTGCTTTACACTTTCCTGATACAAATTTCCTATCTTTTATTCAAATTCTGTTTCGCTACGCCGTAGGGAATAAAAAAAAAACCCACTCGTTCACAACTGATCACGATTTACTATCGTTTTTTTTAGAGAAATCTGCAAACGAGCGATTCGCTGATCCGTGCGAATGCAAAAAGCCACTTGAGCACTATGGGGACAATTGTGATTCGGCGACGTTGATGCTTAGAATGATGACTGGAGGCTTTTCGAGCGAACCGACCGACCTTCCTGGCATGCTCGAGCCCGGAGACACTAGAGTTCGTCTAACAAGCTCTTAACAATTCACGAACAATTACAAAGCAACCATCTCCTATCAATAACTAAAAAGGCACAGATCAAAAGAAGCGTCCGATTCGATCCAATTGTCCACTGTTTCGGATCTGAAACAGTGGTCCACCGGATTGGATCGAATCGGAAAATGAACTAAAGCGAGCTTTTCAAAATTTCCTAAAGGTATTCCTTTCTAGGGGTAAACGGATATGGACTAGAATTTGGGTTAAGTTAAAGAGAGTGAATTGATTTGATTGATTTGATATCCCGCCATCTCCAACACCCCGACAACCCAACTCAACTCCTCCAACGTATTAGGGGGGAGTCCCTGTGAAATGACCGATCTGAACTGCAGTTGCATAGACCCGGAAGATATGTATCTTTATTTACAGTGGTACGATAAGACGAATAGATTACAAATGAGTGAAAGGGGAAGGGGGACTCCAAGTGAAAGCCTCCTAGGCTTGTCCTAGGACATCTCGAGCTTGACATCTCGGCAATTGAAGAGTTCGCTTCACGAACACAGCACTCGCAGAACGACACAGCACTTTTTCTTCTGTTTGGTTTTTGTTTGAAAAAGTTTGGTTTAGCTCATCCAATAACATTCCCTTTCCCTCTCATTTTTCAGTATATCGCGATGCTGCAAGCTAAGAACATCAGTTTCTCGAATTTCTTCATCGAAATGAGACGCTACATGGTGGCCGCCGGTTGCTGGGAGAAATGCCAGGACGCCATTGCGCATCTGAACGAAACTGGTAAACACTTGTCGCTTATCTCTAGGTTCTACATTAACACTTAGTCAGATAAACAGTTAGTTTAGTGGAAAATCAGATCAGGCATTTAGTAAAAGTAGTGAAAGTCGAAAAGTCGAACACTTAGCCGAACTCCTTATTGGAATGATATTTTTCAAATCAGATTTCAGATTCAGATCCAGCATCAAATTTTTGTATTTGATAGATAAGTTTGAAGTCAGTTTGCTCATCCTATACAAATTTACAATACAATGGACAAAGATAGCAAAAACCGGGGAAATTCTGCACCTTTAACGATAATTTTTTTATAGAATTTTATAGAAATTTAAACAAGGAAAATCTGCGGCTGAATCGCATCGTACAATTATTTCTGTTTTTGGAGAAGAAAATATTAGCGATAGACAATGCCGTACATGGTTTCAACGTTTCCAAAGCGGCATTGAATGTCTCCAGGATGTCTCCAGGATAAAGTTTGGTTCCCTATCTCTACAAATTTGGTTCCCTATCGCTACAAGTTTGGTTCCCTATCGCTACAAATTTGGTTCCTTATCTTCTTGAGGATGCGGAAGGCATCCTCAAGAAGTGTCAACGCACGGATTTTTTGGTGGAAATCGAGAATGATCTAGCACTCGCTACTCGAGAGTTAGCGGAATTATTTGAGGTTTCCCATACTTCAATTGAAAACCATTTGCATCCACTTGGAAAGAAAAATCGGTCTGAAAAATGGGTTCCAAATGAACCGATCATCATTTGAGGAGAAGTCAATGTCCAATTTGAGGATTCGGAGCCGGCGCGCGTAGTTTTAGAAAGGGTGAAGGCTGTTATGTAAAAGCCCTGCGTCAGACGACGAGCGATTACGCGGCCGCACAAAGAACACACTGAACACACGAATTTGGAGGACTGGGGATGTCAGCTGTCAGCCCAGTTTGAGCACTTTCTTCAAAAGAAACCCATTTTGGTGTCAATAGAAAAGTTGTAGAGAATCAAAAATTAGGCTTATAGCCAAATTTCCAAAAAGATACACTTAGTAGTTTCGCTTAAAATGCAAGTTTTGTTGCAAGTTTTGTGAAAATTCGTAAATTTGGCATTTCTTGAAAACCAGTTTTTGAATCGTTCTGAAAATTTGGATATAAGCTTGATTTTTGATTCTCTACAACTTTTCCATTGACACCAAAATGGTTTTCTTTTGAAGAAAGTGCCCTAACTGTCACATATGACAATTGCCCGCAGTTTTCAATTCACTAACCCAATCGATTGAGATTAGCCTTGATTTGAGGAGAGGTCAATGTCCAATTTAAGGATTCGGAGCCGGCGCGCGTAGTTTTAGAAAGGGTGAAGGCTGTTATGTAAAAGCCCTGCGCCAGACGACGAGCGATTACGCGGCCGCACAATGAACACACTGGACACACAAATTTTAAACCAAACTGCTAAGTATATCTTTTTGGAAATTTGGATATGGAAATTATTTGTTTCAATCAGTAGGATGATCAGTTGAACCTCAAAGTTATCTATCTGCTGCGGAAATCCATGATGGATCTGAGGAAATCCATGATGGAGCTGAGTCTGTAAAATTAGATTTGTAAGATGTTGCTGGTAGACAAAAAAATCATACCAACTGTTCGACTTTTCGACTTTTACGACTTCTACTACCTGCCATGAGATTATTTGAGAAAAACTTATCTCAAGAACAAGTCAAGTGATCAAGAAACAGTATTAAACTGAAGAATTGATATTTTTGACCGAAACTTTTTCTAAAATGATTCGATTTGCACGAAAATTCCCTGTCGAATGCAGAATTGACGCGGAATCTGAAAAACAAATCTGAAAAACAGAATAAAAAACAAAACAGAAAAAGATTGACCACAAAAAAATTCGAGAGGGGACGTAAGATTGATTTGTTCGCCCTTTGTCCTTCGCCTAAATCAATACCGAAATCCAGAATTGGAAAGATATTGTAAAATGAAAGAAATCAATACACGACAAGACATACAATACCTTTAATAAAAGCAGTGGTGACCAGGAGTGCTTCAAAAAGGCAGAAGGCCAGGTAGCAGGCCCCGGTCCATGCCAGGGTCCGGGGCCGGACTTCTGGCTGAGGTTTTTGACCCACCTGCGACGAAACCGTCGCAAGACTATAACAAATAGTGTAAAAATTCCAACTCTCTCTTTCTTTCTTTCCAAAAATTCCGGTCTTACTGTCTTTTTTAGGCCCTTAATCAGATGAAATGGCCAACTTTGCAGTTTGTCTGGCCAACTTTGCAGCTGCCATTCCCATTATTCTATCATAGTATCAAATCTAATCAAAGCAGTCATCAACTAGACGTCATAAGCTATCATTCGATAGCTTATAACGTTTAGTTTATCTTTGTAATTGAGCGTTTTTTTATGTTTACTTATAGTTTTTCGAGTAACATTCATAAAAAACGTTGAATTTTTGTTAAAACTAACGTTTTCTAAAAAGCGCTCCAAAAATCTTTGTATGCAAATTATGTGTATGTTATTTATCTCTAAAATTTCTCTGATGCAAGAGCTTTTGAGTAACACCTGCGAAACATGGCATTACTATGATAAAATAATGTGAATGGTAGCTGCAAAGTTGACCACTCAAACGGCGGCCATTTCATATGTCCCCCACCTGATAGTTTATGGCCTGAGCCTGAAAAAAAACGATTTTGAGCAGGCCGGGTGGTGAAATTTCTATATTTTAACCAAAGTGACGACGCTATCTACACGTAAAGGAAAAAAATCAAATGTTATAATTCAGATTTGAGTGCAACGTTGTCATGGGATGACTGTAGCTGTCGGCTTTTAGCGCTGGGAAAGGAAAGTCGGTTCATGTATAATTCGCATCTGCTCGGCGCTACGATGTGTTATCGTGTCTGAACGAAAATAAAGACTTTTTTTATGCTTTGTATAAAAAGATCAAGCATTCCTCGTTACATTGATTTCATCTTACGAGGAAAGTTCAACTGACCAAAGTGACCGATTGCGCTGAAAATTCACCCACAAGTCGATTCGAGGGTGCTGGATCCTGATTCGAAGATTCTAGCTGCTAAAGAGCAGACGGGAAAAGTTATTAAACTTTGGAGTTTACGTTATTTCCTGCTATAAGCACTCACAACAAGAATACTCGGGTGGCTACTACAGTCGGGTTGATGACGGTTGGATTGGGGGCACAGATCCGGCCACTCACACTGAATGGCTGTTGTATGGGGCTGCTGTGCTTAGAATGTCACTCTAATCATCTCAGCTCAAAAAATGTGAACAGCAGCCCAGATACCTGTATCTGGAGATACACTGAAAACGTTGTCGCATGGCCACGACACACGGCGTGTTATCGCATGGAATCACCCGATAGTTGTCACCACTGGAAGTGGGGGGAAACTCTCTGATAGACTAAAAAGTAATCTGATGCCGTCCAGCACCCAGCCACCCACATTAAACGGCTATTGTATGAACAACGATGAGTTTTGGGTAGGTGCACATCAAGTTCAGTTCAATGCAAGTGCAAGTGCCAACCATTGTGTGCGGCTATTTGTGGCTTGAGGTGAGGTAAATAAATTGGGGGTGGAAATGGAAGAGTGAGTGTTCGTGAGTGGTGGAAGATTGAAATGTGTGTCTACAAAACTTGTGGCACTTTTGCTCGCGGGTTCAATTCCGCCATGAGCCCTAGACAAAGGACATCCACCGAACCCCTTTTCAAAGCCCGACCTACACCCAAAGAGGCTTCTTCTCAGTGTTTGCTAGTCGCAGAAAGGTCTGATCCATTATTCAATCCTGCCAAACGGAAAAACGATGAATTCTGATCCTTTTGGGCGTGTTTTGAGTGGTGCCCTGGGTGATTATTGTAATCTTGTTTTGGCACTATTCAACTGAATAAAGCATATATATAAGTTTAGGTCGTACAACTATTTCTCCGAGTTTTATTGTGAAAGTGCAGATAAATTTGGTTTTATTGTAACTTATTGCAGATAAACTTGAATTAAAGCATCAAAGCGTACGGAAAAATGTTCCCTAAAGTTCAAACCTTCATAAAAATTTTATTTCAAAAGCAATTTCATCAAAATAAAAACCAGTAGAATCTATACATCATTGCCAACGTTTGGCCAAGTTTTTTTGTTGGTTGTGGATGTTGATTCGTTCCAAAAGTGCTATTCCTGATGTACAAGAAAAAAACGACTGAAAATATTTATTCATTTAATCGTGGAACATGCAGAAGGCGTCTGGGCGGAAAGCCATAAACTTGCAGACGAACTCCGAGATGCCTGTATTGTCCCAAATTCTTGCAATCGCACAGGCAAGTTGCACGAAAATCATAACATCTCCTTGAGAGGCAGCACTGGCATCCGTTTTTTAGATCTGGACAGCTACATTTGGCGAGGCTGGTAAAAGCTTTGAGTGTCCTAAGAACTCTTGCGATTGTGCCGGAGAGGTTCTTGCAATTACTCAACGTGGATGAACACGAGGTCGACGGCTAAGAAACTTTTGTTAATTATGTTTAAAATAAGGTCTTACTGCGCAATAGTTGCTGGTAGTCGAAGATGCCTTATCTCTACAAATTTGGTTCCCTATCTCTACAAATTTGGTTCCCTATCTCTGCAAATTTGGTTCCCTATCTCTACAAATTTGGTTCTTTATCTCCCTGATCCTGATCGGGCTGATCGGCTTTTTGCAACTGCAATTTTATTCGTTCCACATTCAATTGGGGATTTTTGCGGTGCCCAGATTTTTAGCAGATCACAGATGATTTTTAGGAAAATTAATATGACTTCGCTTCTGCTGACACAGCAGCCACAGTTGTTGAATAATTCTGCGCAGGAGCAACCCAGATTGTTATTGATCACTTGCAAAGTGCCGATGACATTGTGATAAATAGCCGAATTCAGACTTTTTAAAAATTTGAATGCCCGCCAGAAATGAGAGATTTCAACTAACTGACCGGTGAAGACTAATCGATAAAATCAAAAGAGAACAAACGAAAAAATCAACGAAATATTTAGGTCGTTTTGCTTGTTTAATTAAATGATGATTTTATTTTTCATTTTATTATTTTTTATTTTCCGTTTGTTTTAATAAATATAAATCTATTAGATTAGTGAATAGTGAAATTAGTGAAACTGCGGGACTTTGAACTAAAATTCATTCAACATAAAACCATGAATTCATTCCAAATAATTTCCATTATTATTGACGACTTCTGCCCATTTTACAGGCAATTTGCGGATTCCTCTTTCGTAGTAGGATTTTGGTTTGTGTGTGAGACAAGTGTGAGACTCAAAAATGGAGGACTGGAGATGGAAACTGAAGATCCCAGTTTGAGCACTTTCTTCAAAAGAAACCCATTTTGGTGTCAATAGAAAAGTTGTAGAGAATCAAAAATTAGGCTTATAGCCAAATTTCCAAAAAGATACACTTAGTAGTTCCGCTTAAAATGCAAGTTTTGTTGCTGGTTTTGTGAAAATTCGTAAATCTCGCATTTCTTGAAAACCAGTTTTTGAATCGTTCTGAAAATTTGGATATAAGCTTGATTTTTGATTCTCTACAACTTTTCCATTGACACCAAAATGGGTTTCTTTTGAAGAAAGTGCCCTAACTGTCCAATATGACAATTGCCCGCAGTTTTCAATTCACTAACCCAATCGATTGAGATTAGCCTTGATTTGAGGAGAGGTCAATGTCCAATTTAAGGATTCGGAGCCGGCGCGCGTAGTTTTAGAAAGGGTGAAGGCTGTTATGTAAAAGCCCTGCGTCAGACGACGAGCGATTACGCGGCCGCACAAAGAACACACTGAACACACGAATTTTAAGCCAAACTACTAAGTGTATCTTTTTGGAAATTTGGATATAAGCTTGATTTTTGATTCTCTACAACTTTTCCATTGACACCAAAATGGGTTTCTTTTGGAGAAAGTGTGAAACTGTCCCATATGACAATTGCCGGCAGTTTTCAATTCACCAACCCAATATTTCTAGACCAGGTAGAATGAGCCAAAGAGATGATGTTTCAGATATATCAAGAACAACATTTCAGCCAAATAGTGCTTGTTTTTAAAGAGCAAGATATCTGGCTTACAAGTTTTGATTTTTGCATTTTTGCTCTCTATTTGAGGCCTCCATCCCTTAAAATGTGGCTGAGTGGCCGAGCGGATTTTTTTGCTGCTCTTCGCACGGGATTTTTTTTTTTTTTGCCCTGTTTCGATTCCCTTCATGTCAAACTTGTCAAAATAAAAAGGAGTTTAAAAATTTGATACTTTTAGTTGTTTTGTTTTTTTTTTGTTAGACTCAAAGCAAATGCAAGAACAAAAAAAAAGAGAGAAAAGAAAAAAAAGAGAAAAGTTTGCAAGTAAAGCGCTTCTTTCAAATACTCTACTTCATTTTGAAATCCCTGTCAAACTCAGATTAATCTTAAACACTTACGTCTTAGAGAACTCTGACGTCTTAAAGAATTCAATTGAAAAAACATCTACTAAAACTTCTCACAAATTGTCTTCTTCTGCTTCTGTTTCTGCTTCTGTTTCTCTAAATTGCACATCTTGTAGTGCACATCTTGTAGTGCACATCTTGTAGTAATCTATTATGAATGGAATCGAATTCTATTCATTTGAAAGAGACCTATAATAATAGAGTTATCCAGATAAAAAGGAAAAGAAGATTTCCATGAATACCCATTTTCCGAAAAAAAAAAGATCTTTTGCCTAAATCCAGTGGAAATCTCTAGAAAGCAAATAGAAGAGGGGAAGGGGGAGCTGAGCCGGAAACGGGCTATATACTGGGGTAACTGCCGGGAGAGAGGGCTGAGGCGGTCCTTTCTTAGGCCCCATCTTGGCCTCTTCTCCTCCTTTATCCCCTTTACCCCCTTCACCCCTTCATTCCTTGAATTCCCCTCCCAGCTTTCACTCGTCCACCACTCACGAACACTCACTCTCCCATTTACACTCTCAATTTACCTACCTCACCTCAAGCCACAAATAGCCGCACGCAATGGTTGGCAGAAGTGTTGGGGTGAGTTCTTTCTTTGACTTCTGATCTTCTGGTTTGATGCTTTTATCTTTAGTGATCAGTTTTATCTTATATTTATCTGATGTTAATGAAAAATCCCGATTCAATGCGCTTACTCATGTATTAAACTGTTCAGAAACAAGCATTAAACTAGAAAGTCTATTCTAGAAAACTATTCAAAAAGTCTTTTCCTTCCTTTTCGTATTTCCGTTTAAAATCAACAAATGCACCAATTTGAACTACGGTTTATTTCATTAGAAAGACCAATTATTTCTCTGAAAAACAACATTAAAACGGTTTTTAAATGTCTTATGTCTGGATTTGGGAGCGTGAAGTCGGGTAGTCAAAAGGGGTGGCAGTTCGATGATGCGGCTTAGAGAGTTTAGCTAACGAAACCTATCTTCGTGTCTATAAACATCGTAAATGCTCTATTAAAACGACATCCTCTAATAGAGCGACATCCTCTAATAAAAAGACATCCTCTAATAGAACGAGATTCTCTAATAGAACGAGATTCTCTAATAGAACGAGATTCTCTAATAGAACGAGATTCTCTAATAGAACGAGATTCTCTAATAGAACGACATCCTCTAATAGAACGAGATTCTCTAATAGCACGAGATTCTCTAATAGAACGACATCCTCTAATAGAACGAGATTCTCTAATAGCACGAGATTCTCTAATAGAACGACATCCTCTAATAGAACGAGATTCTCTAATAGCACGAGATTCTCTAATAGAACGACATCCTCTAATAGAACGAGATTCTCTAATAGCACGAGATTCTCTAATAGAACGACATCCTCTAATAGAACGACATCCTCTAATAGAACGACATCCTCTAATAGAACGACATCCTCTAATAGAACGAGATTCTCTAATAGAACGAGATTCTCTAATAGAACGAGATTCTCTAATAGAACGACATCCTCTAATAGAACGACATCCTCTAATAGAACGACATCCTCTAATATTGGGTTGTCCAGTTATGAATGCGCGTTTTTTACTATTTTGTAAATTTCTCAAGATACCGAAATCAAGAAAAAGATATATATGAGTATTATTCGAAAGCTGAAGATCTCCTCTACATTTTGATATAAAAAGTTTTTGAATTTGTTCAGCTTTTGGGCAAATTGATGGCACAGAAGAAGAGGTGGCCAAAAAATGGAAAGGTGCCTTTGGATCAAGTTTTGGCTTCGCTCAAATTGAGTTAACCGTTTGATGTTTGGCCAATAGATATATCAATACAACTTTTTTAAAATACAAACAATTTCAGAGCATCTTTTCTTTTCTGGGCGGTTATTTTACACCACGAAACTTGAGGAATAGCTAAGCTGAAATGAGTTTTTTTTTCCGAAACGACCTCTCCCTTTGTGCAGTCAATTTCCCAAAAAGTTGCATGAATTCAAAAACTTTTTTATTCCAAAATGTAGAGGAGATCTTCAGCTTTCGAATGGTATATAACACTCATATACATCTGTTCGATATCTTGAGAAATTTACAAAATAGTAAAAACGCGCATTCATAACTGGACAACCCAATAGAACAACATCCTCTAAGAGAACGACATCCCCTAATAGAACGACATCCTCTAATAGAATGACAAAAGACTAACTTAAACTTATCGTAAATACTGTAATAGTACCCCACCCCTATAATGACGGTGCGGAGTGTTGCGTAGTCTAGCTTTGAACGGGTTTTTCTCGACACTGGTTTATGCTACAATGCGCGCAAAGGTATCAAAAAATAGCTGAAATTCAGGGCTATTTTTTAATACCAAAGACGCATTTTTTGAACGTACGGGCGCTTTGAAAAAAAATGAAATACTAAAAAACTGCGACATGCCTCTGAAATACTTGCGACTACGCGACTGTACGAGGGCGATGGGGTACTATTACAGTATTTACGGTGGGTTTAATGTAAACTAAGTTGTTATCAAAGTGTTGAGGATCGAGAAATGAATTGATTGACTAACGGTTCAATTTAGCTGACAATGAGGTTTAGCTCAGTGAGCTCAATGAGCTTTACTTCAAGTAAAACTCTTGATTTTCAGCGTGAGGTCATTTCAATCCATGTCGGCCAAGCCGGAGTTCAAATGGGAAACGCGTGCTGGGAGCTTTACTGTCTCGAGCACGGATTGGCGCCTGATGGAAGAGTGTATGATGATTATGGTTGGGAAAAGAAATAAGCAAGATTTGAAGAAATATTCCAAGATCGGATTTAGTCCAAAATGAAGATTTAGTCCAAGATGACGATTCCTTCAACACTTTCTTCTCGGAGACTCATTCTGGGAAACATGTCCCACGGGCGATCATGATCGATCTTGAGCCAACACCAATTGATGAGATTCGAACGGGCACTTATCGACATTTGTTTCATCCCGAGCAAATGATCACTGGAAAGGAAGATGCTGCCAACAACTATGCAAGAGGTTGAGCTTGAGTCTACACTTGAGGAGGGATAGAATTATACAGACTGCAGCATCTACAGGGTGCGGCATAAGTGCTTTTTTTTTTACTTAATCTTTTAGTTTTAATGTTTATTAATGTTTAATTTTAACAGAATTATGAATTCTTTATGCTTTTTTTGATTGCTTTTTTTTGATTCCAACTATCAGTTGTTTTCTATGAGACTTTTTATAGGTCACTACACAATCGGAAAAGAGATCATCGATGTGTGCATGGAAAGAGTGAGGAGACTTGTTGAAAGATGCAAAGGATTGCAGGTTTGCTAAAGATTTAGCATCGTTGCTGCGATTGGACTCGATTTAAATTCAAGATTACATTATTAGGGTTTTCCATAAGTCTAGTTCTTAAGTTTATGGATTTCTTGAAAACCAGCCTTGAACCAGCCTTGACCAGCCTTGACCAGCCTTGACCAGCCTTGACCAGCCTTGACCAGCCTTGACCAGCCTTGAACCAGACCAGTCAACAGTTTCATCTGAAATTTCTACTGAACAATCAATAAGTATATGCTAACTAGTAGCCAAAGTTTGATAACGATTGCTTGGCTCAATTGAGAGAATCAGATATGATTGTTCAAACAAATCAGCATATTTTGACGGCTAATTTGAGAGAAAACTTCCATACTTCTGCTAAATCAAAGAGCTAGGATAAGTTGAATTGTATCCGGATATTGGGTCAGCCAATCCTGCTAAAAATGTTCTGGATTCTTTTTTTTCATTAGCATTTCTATAGGGCTGAACGAGTCCAAAAAGAATGAAACCTACACATCAACGTTAGGCTCATTCGCTCGATCAAACCAAGCAATCGTTATCAAACTTTAGCTACTAGTTAGCATATACGATACATATTACTATTGCTAGCATATTACTTTTCCGGTAGCGAAAGAAAAATCAGGGAATTTTGCCCTCTCGAAAACTGCATTTCAGAAACTGTTAGAAACTGTATTAAACCGAAGTTTGTTAGATTTTGGTGGAGAAGATTGGAATTTTTGATCGAAACACGCAAAAGCTAGAACTAAAAGACTAGTATTAGAAGCAGAACTGGAACTGGAACTAGAACTAGAACTAGAATTAGAACTAGAACTAGAACCGGAACTAGAACTTGAATTAGAACTAGAACTAGAACCAGAACTGGAACTGGAACTAGAACTAGAACTAGAACTAGAACTGGAACTAGAACCAGAACTGGAACTAGAACCAGAACTGGAACTAGAACTAGAACTAGAACTGGAACTGGAACTAGAGCTAGAACCAGAACTGAAACTAGAACTAGAACTAGAACTAAGAGCTTTTTTTGTAGAGCAGGTAAAATCAAATAAAAAATGAAAGCTTTTCAATTTAGGGCTTCCTCGTTTTTCACTCTTTTGGCGGTGGCACCGGCTCGGGATTCACCGCTCTTCTCATGGAGAGACTTTCAGTCGACTATGGAAAGAAGAGCAAATTGGAGTTTTGCATTTACCCAGCTCCACAGGTTTGCAAATTAACAATGCTTTTCGAATTGCTTTACTGATTTCGTATCACAGAAATCACCTTTCCATCTTTCCAGGTCTCCACATCAATGGTCGAGCCGTACAACTCAATCCTGACCACTCACACCACTTTGGAGCACTCGGATTGCTCGTTCATGGTCGACAACGAGGCGATTTACGATATTTGCAAGAGATCCTTGGATATGCAAAGACCCACGTACACAAATCTTAATCGATTGATAGCTCAGGTAAAAAAAAAATTTGGTTTTTTCTCGGTCTTTACATTATGAAAAGCTAAACCCAAAGCCAATTTGATTCTCTTGGGACTTTTCTTGGGACAAAGGGTTAAAATAAACTCCGCCAATCGATTCTACGGCCCTGAAAACCCCAGGGTATAAATTTTTCATATTAAATCTTATTTGGGAATCATTTACAGGGGACAAAAGAGAAAGTCTATAAATTCTGGTGAGGTATTCTTTGTGATGCCGCGTAATCGCTCGCGATCTGGCATGCTATTTGGGTATAGAAGGCTTCCCTTTTGGATAGCTGTAAAGAGGAAAGGGCGTATTCTTTATACAGATTCAGCAAATCCTGTTGAACCAATAAGAAGCTTCAACTAGCTTC
Source organism: Mesorhabditis belari (assembly GCA_958450365.1). NCBI lineage: Eukaryota > Metazoa > Nematoda > Chromadorea > Rhabditida > Rhabditidae > Mesorhabditis > Mesorhabditis belari. Next base: position 48,874 of record CAUEEP010000467.1, on the reverse strand, counting down.
AACAAGATAAGAAGACAAGAAGACGTGCTTCCACGGCTGAAACTGATCAGAGGAAGCTGTCTTTAAGCTGTCAGATCAGAGGAAGCTGTCAGATCAGAGGAAGCTGTCTTTAAGCTGTCAGATCAGAGGAAGCTGTCAGATCAGAGGAAGCTGTCTTTAAGCTGTCAGATCAGAGGAAGCTGTCAGATCAGAGGAAGCTGTCAGATCAGAGGAAGCTGTCTTTAAGCTGTCAGATCAGAGGAAGCTGTCTTTAAGCTGTCAGATCAGAGGAAGCTGTCAGATCAGAGGAAGCTGTCTTTAAGCTGTCAGATCAGAGGAAGCTGTCAGATCAGAGGAAGCTGTCAGATCAGAGGAAGCTGTCAGATCAGAGGAAGCTGTCTTTAATACCAGAAAAATCATTGATAAGATTAGATGGATCATCAAGCAGAAAAATTAAGTCAATAAAATCACAAAGTACCCAACAAACATTCTGAATTATCTGAAATTTACCTGAAAAGCTACTTTCATCCTTTTAAAGGGTGCAGCCAAAAGATTCGGCGATGAAATGATGAAAAGCGATGAAAAGAAAGACTGATCTTCAGAAAATTAGCACAAAATCTTTATAGAATTTTACTGAAAATAACAACAACAACAAAAAACAGTTAAATCTCAAAGTTGCCTCCTTTTTCCTTAATCCTTTCCAAAGGCCTAGGTCGCTTCGGCAAATCGTCTTCGGCACCGAGATTTTTGCATCTACGGAGATTTTTGCCCAGTCCTTGATAAGGGTGGCTTTCATATTATCCAAAATAGCATTTGGAGTTGATGAGACCTTTGCCTTCAAGACCCCATATACTGGGGTCACCGGTGATTTATTTTGCACGTACATAATTACAATTTACACATTAAGACCTAGGCAATAGTCTATCGTTTATGAGGGTGAGACGATGTAGGAGGTGATGTAGGAGACGATGTAGGAGATGATGTAGGAGACGATGTAGGAGACGATGTAGGAGATGATGTAGGAGGTGATGTAGGAGATGATGTAGGAGACGATGTAGGAGACGATGTAGGAGATGATGTAGGAGATGATGTAGGAGACGATGTAGGAGATGATGTAGGAGATGATGTAGGAGATGATGTAGGAGATGATGTAGGAGATACTGTACTGTTTGATGCAGTATTTTCAGCTTTTTCGCGGTCTCATCAGGCTGAGTCGGTCCTTGGCCATTTGCCATTTGAAAATGCCTTCTTTTCCCTCTTTTCTTTCCATCCCAGCTTCATTTCTAAATCACTTATCACTCACTTCATTTCTAAATCTAATAAACATGAGAAAAAGCGTGGATAAATGAGTTTTCGCGCTATTGTAGCAAAAAGTATGTGCCACCGGATATTTTGATCGCACCCTGTATGTCAGATAATAGGGTGAAGCTTCATGAAGGCTTAAATTCAGGTGATCAGCTCAGTGACAGCCTCTCTGCGTTTCGATGGAGCTCTAAATGTGGATCTCACCGAATTTCAGGTATTGAAAAGGTGAAAAGTTGAAAAATTGTGATTTCTTTGAAATTTTCCAGACAAACTTGGTCCCGTATCCAAGAATCCACTTCCCACTCACCACCTATGCGCCGATTCTCTCGGCTGAGAAAGCTTTTCATGAGCAAATGTCGGTGAGTCAGTTCGGGGTTTCTTTTGGGAAAGATTTTGACGATCATTTGGCAACTAAAAAGGCTAAAACTAACTAAAAAGGCTAAAACTAACTAAAAAGACTTTTTAGTCGTTTGAAAAGACTCAAAATGCTCAAAAAAATGTCTAAAAAGATCATTTTGAGGCATTTTGATCGTTTTGGACCGTATTTGATCTCTTTTAAAGGCGCAAAACCACAAAAACGCAAAAAACGATTCCCCATTTCGCTGGGAATATTGATTTGACTGTGAACGTTTGATTAGATTGCTTTGAAGGCACTGCTTTCAAGCCAATGCTTTGAAGCCACTGCTTTGAAGCCACTGCTTTGAAGCCACTGCTTTGAGGCCACTGCTTTGAGGCCACTGCTTTGAGGCCACTGCTTTGAGGCCACTGCTTTGAAGCCAACTCAACTTGGCTTGTCAACCCGGACTAGGATACAAGACTCCTAACCACTCGGCCATAGCGACATATAGAGTACCGGTCATTGGAGTATTATATTTGATTTTTTCCCCTTTTGGCGCGCTATATCTTGCGGAATATTTGAGCTAATGGTTCATTTTCTAATGCTAAAGTGTGCAACATTTTCTGAAAGCTCTAATCAAGCTCTAATCAAGCTCTAATCAAGCTCTAATCAAGCTCTAATCAAGCTCTAATCAAGCTCTTGATGATGAGCTTTTCGAACTTTTAAAATACGGCATTTTTAATGCATTTTCGCGCGCTCAAATAAGTATATACAGTACTGGACAATGAATTATGATATTTGAAAAACGATCGTCACTTTCGCGCGTCTATAACTCCCTTGTCGTTGAGTTTAAACTATTAGGGTTATGCATTTTCTGAAAGCTCTTTTCAAGGCCTACACAATGGTAATATTAACATTTAGAAATACGGTAAAGACAAGGGAGTTACAGACGCGCAAAAGTGGCGATCGTTTTTCAAATATGATATTTCATTGTCCAGTACTGTATATAGTGGTGCCAAAATGTTTCTTTTTCTTTTAGGTAGCTGAAATCACACAACAATGCTTTGAGCCGGGCGCACAGATGGTGAAATGTGATCCAAGACATGGAAAATACATGGTATTTCTTCAAATTTCTGCTTTTTTAGAGTATTGCATAAATGTTCATAAAGATTCGAAAATTCGTATTTATTTCAGGCTTGTTGTTTACTTTATCGTGGCGATGTGGTGCCAAAGGATGTGAACGCGGCGATCGCTCACGTGAAAACGAAAAGAACGATTCAGTTTGTCGAATGGTGTCCAACTGGGTTTAAGGTGGATGGGAAATTCATAAAGTTCATAAAGTTCATAAAGTTTATAAAATCAAACTGCTGTTGAGCTAGCAGATTAGTTAGTGCATTAAAATTGAGCTGGCAGATCAGTTAGTGCATTAAAATTGAGCAGAAATCTGAAGGAAATGGGGTGGAGGCTTATCCTTGGCACAAAGAAGAAAGAAGAGTTGCTTCCAGAAGGAAGAGTTGCTTCTAGAAGGAAGAGTTGCTTCCAGAAGGAAGAGCTGCTTCCAGAAGGAAGAGTTGCTTCTAGAAGGAAGAGTTGCTTCCAGAAGAAAGAGTTGCTTCCAGAAGAAAGAGCTGCTTCCAGAAGAAAGAGCTGCTTCCAGAAGGAAGAGTTGCTTCTAGAAGGAAGAGTTGCTTCTAGAAGGAAGAGTTGCTTCTAGAAGGAAGAGTTGCTTCCAGAAGGAAGAGTTGCTTCCAGAAGGAAGAGCTGCCAGAAAAAAGAGTTTATTTGCATAGATTTGCATAGATTGAGTTTAAAATCGTGATACAATCGAAGGATTCAAGGTTGGCATCAACTATCAACCACCAACTGTTGTCCCCGGCTCTGAGTTGGCCAAATTGCAACGAGCCGTTTGCATGCTCTCAAATACAACGGCCATCGCTGAGGCTTGGGCTCGTCTCGATCACAAATTCGATCTCATGTATTCAAAGAGAGCTTTTGTGCATTGGTAGGAATTGTTAGAAGAGAGTTTCATCAAAAGTTTGTCTCAGGTACGTTGGTGAGGGAATGGAGGAGGGCGAGTTCTCGGAGGCGCGCGAGGATTTGGCTGCTCTAGAAAAGGTTTGTGGTAAGGTATAAGAGCCAAGCTTGGCGGCAATGAGATACGTGTCTGCGTAGCTCTTTGGTGAGTGTTCGGCCAGTAAGCGAGAGATCACGGGTTCAAATCTCGGCACTGACCGTGTTTGTTTTCCAGTTTCAACCCATAAAAGAGTAAGAAGGCAAAGAATTGAATCAATAAAAGAAAAAGTCATAGCTTTCTTGTAGAAATGTAATAAAGGATATCAATCTTACTCTAAAATATTGATTGATTCAATTGATCCATTCCATTCGATTGATCCATTCGATTGATCCATTCGATTGATCCATTCAATTGATCCATTCAATCGATCCATTCAATCGATCCATTCAATTGATCCATTCAATTGATCCATTCAATTGATCCATCTGATTGATCCATTCAATTGAGCCATTCGATTGATCCATTCAATCGATCCATCTGATTGATCCATTCAATTCAATTGATCCATTCAATTAATCCATTCAATTGATCCATTCAATTGATCCATTCAATTAATCCATTCAATTGATCCATTCAATTGATCCATTCAATCGATCCATTCAATTCAGGATTACGAAGAAGTGGGCATGGACACCCAATCGGATCAAGATTTCGATGATCCCGAGGCTGAGTATTAGAAGCTAAAAGTATATTTGTGTACCAGATTCGTTCTTCAATGTATAGAAATGTATTTCAGCAGGAATAAACTTTATTAAACCAGTAAACAACAATTATTAAAGAATAATCTCAAAGCAAATCAATTTTCAAATTAAACAAATAAATAAACAAAACAATCGCTATTCACCAATCGCTTTTCTCAGGGTCAGTGATGTGCAATTTCGAGAAAAGCTCCTAAATATGCTCAAATTTGAATATATTTGATTGAAAAGTGAAATTCTTGAAAGCTCTATGATTTTAAAAAAAGCCATTACCTCAGCTTTTATCTCTAAATCCTTGATTGAAGCAAAACATTGTTCCAAAAACTCTTGAAAATCGTCCAGAATTTGACTAAAAGGAAATTTTTTTTTTGAAAACTCGTTTTTCTCACTTGAAATCATCTTCTCCTTGCCGACTTTGATTGAAGAAAAAGTCGTATTTCTCTCGGAGATTCGAAAGATTCTAAAGATTCTAGAGATTCTAGAGATTCTAAAGATTCTAGAAATTCTAAAGATTCTAGAGATTCTAGAGATTCTAGAGATTCTAGAGGTGCTAGAGATTCTAGAGATTCTAGAGGTGCTAGAGATTCTAGAGATGCTAGAGATTCTAGAGATTCTAGAGATTCTAGAGATGCTAGAGATTCTAGAGATTCTAGAGATTCTAAAATGTCATTCAAATACTGCAAAAATCCAACTAACTTGCTCCAAAAAATCAATTTTATCGAGAATTTTGTTGAACTGATTTGGGAGATGATTTTTCAGAAATGTGCATTGAGCCAAAGCATCTTCGAATCTCTCTCTCATCTTTCGTTCCTAAATTTTAAAGCTAAAAAATTTCAAAGCTTCAATGCTTTAAAGCTTTGAAGCCTAAGCCTCGGCCGAAGCCTAAGCCTAAGCCTAAGCCTAAGCCTAAGCCTAAGCCTAAGCCTAAGCTTGATTGGGCCAGAAAGGCTGTATTCCGATTTTTAGCTCTATTTCTATCAAAAAATCGAATCTATTTCGCTAATGCTTATTACAAAATAACCTTTCTCACAGTCTCTTGTCTCCATAAACGCTCAGCTTTGTCAAGGAGTTCCTCATGGTGTTGTAAAGAGTCTAAAGATGATCTAAAATCATAAAATCACTTTGAACTCATATTTTTTAAACTGATTTTAAATTTTAATCTGATTTTAGCAAGCTTTAGTCCTGATTTCTAACCGGGGAATGGTCAGAAGTGACGGTGAGATTTCGGTACCAAAATGAGAGGCACCAAAATGAGATTTCGGCACCAAACCTATCGAATACGGCGAGTACGATGCTGCTTTCGGATCGGATGCCAAGGATCGCTAGTTTTCTGGAAAAATGGCTTTAAATTTCGGCATCTACTCGAAAATGGACGTCTATAAAAAGAATTCTTTCGGGCAGACGAAATGCGAACTGTGATGTGAACGAAATTTCGACGGGGTAAGGGCTCGCCTTGATAGAAATAAAGCTAAAAATTCTTGCGACCCTGGTACGGTCCCGGGCAGCGCCATTTCTTTCTTTTTCTTCCAAAATTGTATTTTATATACTTTAAGAGTTGTAGAACTTGAAAATTTGTTTTTTTTCAGGCAATTGCTTTAGGATTTGGTATACCATGAGTCCTAGCAACCGTCTACCGTATTCTCTCTAATTGTAGTGAACCGAGCCGAGTTGATGGCTACTTTACGGTTTCCAAGTTGTTCCCAGAAGCTCAACACTCAAATCCCCCACTAGATCTCATCGTCAGCTACATTTTCCGACCCCACATCGATAGATTCTGATAAGTGGTTCTCGAGATTTCGAGCAATTTAGGCGGCGCTTTGGCCCAAAGTGCGCTACTATTAGAGAGAATACGGTATGTTGTGTCGATAAATATGTCAAAATTTAACTCGAGAATTGCTAGAATTGTTATTTCTGGTTGGCTTCTGGATTTATGAATCAAAATTGGTGAACAATGGAGTAGAATAGAGTTTAAAAGTTCTACAATCCTTAAAATATCTAAAAAGAGAATATGTAAAATTAGAAAATTAAAAATATTGTATTCTCTCTAATAGTAGTGCCTACTATTATCTTTTCAACCCTCCTCCCGACCGGAACACTGTTAGAGAGTACAATACTAGAGTACAATACTAAGGTACAATACTAGAGTACAATACTAGAGTACAATACTAAAGTACAATACTACAGTACAATACTACAGTACAATACTATTAAAGAGTACAATTCTAATAGAGAGAATACGATATATAAAATTTTAGAAAAAGAGAAAAAACAATGGCACCGCGCGGGACCGAACCAGGGCCACGGGACTCGGAGGCGAGCACTCTACCGACCGACCACAAAGTCATATTTCCTTTGCCCGAAAGAAGTCCTTTTATTGAAGCGTGCCTCGTTTTTTCAAGCGTAGACCGCGAAATTTTAAAGCCATTTTTCTAGAAAACTAGTGATCCTTAGCAAAATCCGAAAGCAGCATCGTACTCGCCGTATTCGATAGTTGTTTCCCTCTCATTTTGGTGCCAAAATCTCACTGTTACTTCAAACAATTCCCCTTGTAAACTTACACTTTAATCGATTCCTCTGTGCAGTCGGATCTTTGTGCCAAATCTCGAAATCATTCGAACAATCCGGACAAAAGACTTTCCAGCTCTTTTTTGTAGATTTATACTTTGACCATTGAACACATTGATGACAAATCGAATGATTACACGGCAGTGCGTAAGGGAGTTGCGATGGATTGGTCAGCGAGTCTAAAATCAAGTACATCTGAGTTTGCAAGTACATCTGAGTTTGCGAATCAATCATTTTATTCAAAACTCACATTCTTGATAGCATTGTTGACACTTTGGCGGTTGACAGGACTAAAATAACAGCTGAATGCTAAAGTTTTCGCCAATTTGAATACCCTCTCATTCAGCCATCCAATGATTTTCGGTGGACAAAGGAAACGACGATGTTTCAGCTCTGAAACTTGGTTTGCGCTTTTGGTGGGAAATGAGTTAACACGTTTGGGAGTTAACACGTTCGCGACAACGTCTTTTTGGGCGTACAGTCGCGTAGTCGTAGTTTTACACAAGTAAAACTGATGAGGTATTTTATAGATTTGGGAGCTTTACAAATTAAACGCTAAAATACGTTAGAGATTGTAAGCTATCAGTGAAGCTGGATTGTAAGCTATCAGTGAAGCTGGATTGTAAGCTATCAGTGAAGCTGGATTGTAAGCTATCAGTGAAGCTGGATTGTAAGCTATCAGTGAAGCTGGATTGTAAGCTATCAGTGAAGCTGGATTGTAAGCTATCAGTGAAGCTGGATTGTGAGCTATCAGGTAAAGATCAAGTGGATGCTCAAGACGTTTATTTCAAGAGTTCAAGTGGTCCGATCGAAAAACCAAAGATGCCATTCGATTCCTTGTCAAATTTTGACTTTATAATGTGCCATTTTGACAAGACTAAAGTCCTCGAGAACACCGTCAAATCGGGCGTCAAAGTTGGCTACTCGGGGGAATTCACAATCTTGACGATAGTTGAGTGATTAAACATGAATTAACTTTTTAAATTCTTTTATTAGAACATTTCCTTCATATTGACTTCAATACTTCAATACTCCGCTTGAACTCTTCAATACTTCTCTTAAACCAAACGTCAATTACCTTAACAAATTTGGGGTTTTTGGGCGTACAGTCGCGTAGTCTTTAACTATTTTACTGATAAGGTGGTGTAAATTCAAGGATAAACTAGACTATTATACTCATTCGATAGCCCTGAATCTCCTCTTAAAAACTAGTAAAAACTAGTACAAAATTACAGAAAACTCTACAAAATCAATTAACAACTTAACTTGAAAAAGGATAAACTAAAGGATAAACTTGAGTTGACACCAAAAATAAGCTGTCATTTGTACGACTTAACGGTGGGTTGTGTTTATCAAGTTTTCTGAGTGGCCAACAAGTTCTCCTGATCTTAACCCCCTTGATTTCTTTGTCTGGAGCATTTTGGAAGCAAAAGCCTGCTCGAAGTCGCACAAAAACATCAAATCCTTGAAGGAATCGTTGATGAAAGCCTTGATTGACTTTTTTGTTGAAAAATTCATAAAACTTGTGGTTTATCAGTGATTTGATTATTTGAAAATTGTAGTTGGCTGGCTCCGGCAAATGCCAAGTTGCTATAATTTTGAATTACCCTGCATGGTCACAAAGTTATTGGGTTGGTGAATTGAAAACTATTGTCATATGTGACAGTTTGGGCACTTTCTTCAAAAGAAACCCATTTTGGTGTCAATGGAAAAGTTGTAGAGAATCAAAAATCAAGCTTATATCCAAATTTTCAGAACGATTCAATAATTGGTTTTCAAGAAATGAAAAGTTTACGAATTTTTACAAAGCTTGCAACAAAACTTGCATTTTAAGCGAAACTACTAAGTGTATCTTTTTGAAAATTTGGCTATAAGCCTAATTTTTGATTCTCTACAACTTTTCTATTGACACCAAAATGGGTTTCTTTTGAAGAAAGTGCTCAAACTGGGATCTCCAGTCTCCATCTCCAGTCCTCGATTTTTGAGTCTCACACTTGTCTCACACACAAACCAAAATCCTACTACGAAAGAGGAATCCGCAAATTGCCGCAAATTGCCTGTAAAATGGGCAGAAGTCGTCAATGATAATGGAAATTATTTGGAATGAATTTATGGTTTTATGTTGAATAAATTTTTGATTCAAAGTCTCGCAGTTTTCAATTCACCAACCCAATATTATTAGTTTTATGAAGATTCACAATGCCAAAATTTGGTTAAACTAGCAGTTTGGTACGATAGTTTTAAAATAGATGTTTTTTTAGAAATCGAAAAGGTTAATTAGCATCAAATTTTATCTACTAGTTAACCTATTCTTATAGACTATTCAATGGAAATTTCAGATGAAACTGTTGACTGGTTTTCTAATCGGCTAACTAGTAGCCAAAGGTTGATAACGATTGCTTGGCTCAATTGAGAGAATGAGTCTCTAAAGTTCCGAGAGAAAATGAGAGAGTTGAATTGTGAGAATGAGAAAAAGAATGAGTTGCAAGAGAAAATTCCTAGACATCTACTAAAAAAAATCAATCAAAAGAGGTAATTCAAGTTGAATTGTATCCGGATGTGAGCAATTATCCCAAAAATTTTCTGGACCCTTTTCTTCATTAATGTTTCTGAGCTGAGCGAGTCGACAAAGAGTGAAACACACAAAGCTTTTCAGCGTGTCAGCGTTAGAGGCTCTTTCTCTTCTGAACCAAGCAATCGTTCAACCAACCAATCAATCAATCAATCGTTCTCATTCTCTTGATTGAACCAAGCAATCGTTATCGAATTTTGGCTACTAGTTAGCATATATTGGGTTGATGCATAATTATCCGGACTTCTTTTTGCGTGCTTGTATCTTTTTTGTTTTGAAAGCTTTTTGTCTATTTCTTTTTTTTAAATATTCGTTATTCTTTAGTGAACAAAATGCGTGTCGACAATCATATCCATCTTCGCCATATCATGCTCTACCACTTCGAAAAGGGATGGTCTGCCGCAGAGTCGTTTCGCGATCTCAAAGAACTGGAGAAGCCCCAACGGACTACCACGTCAATCGATCGCTCAAAAATTGGCAAACAAATAAGATCTACAACGATTTGGATGACTTGATAGACGATGTTAAAGCGTGGATTGCCTCCAAAGATCGTTTATTCTTCGCTCGTGGAATCGATCGTCTTCCAAGCAAATGGCAATCAGTTATTGATGTAGGCGGTGAATATGCTCCAGAATAATCAATTAAACATATTTTTCTAACTATTTATGTTATTTTTTGTTAAATAAAATCATTTATAAAAGAAGTCCGGATAATTATGCATCAACCCAATACTAATAGATTATTTAGTAAAAATGGGCAGAAGTCGTCAATAATAATGGAAATTATTTGGAATGAATTCATGGTTTTATGTTGAATAAATTTTAGTTCAAAGTTTAGTTCAAAGTTCGGCAGTTTTCAATTCACTAACCCAATAAAATTGTAATTGGCTGGCTCCAGCAAATGCCAAGTTGCTATAATTTTGAATTACCCTGGTCACAAAGCTATACAAGCCACTTTTTCAAATATTTATAGTCAGTAAGACAAAATTCGATCAAAATTAGACAAAATTCGTGTTATTTTGACTTATTTTGACTTATTTTGACTTATTTTGCCTAAAAATTTCCCTCAACTAACCCATTGGCAATCTCAAACATTCCATCGGACATTCGTGATCCTTGTGCTTTCCATTGATCATGTAATGTTCCCAATAACAATTCAAACAAACGCTCACTCCACATCGAAGCGTTTCCGCAGATTGCAATGAGTGTCGGAAAGTTGGGACTAAATGGGAAGTTGAAACAAAAAGTCTACTTTTTGAGAAAAAGATAGAACAAGTTTACAAGGTAGAACAAGAACAAGTTTGTTTACCAGTTAAACTTTGTCTTCTCCTTAAAAAACTCTTTTTTTGATCTTTTCCAGTGCACTCAACTCTTCTTTTTAAAAACAAATTGATAAATTGAACAAATTTAAAAACAAAACAATTTTCTCTTGTATTAAAGAATGTTTCTTTAATGAGTTTAATGAAGAAATAAGATCAGAAAAAGCAAAAAGTACACAAAAAAATGAGTCTAAAGCTTCTTTAACTTTTAAAAAGAACCTAAAAACCAATTAGAAACTAAAATCGATTTCATTTTCATATCATTTTCATTCCCAACTTTTAAATTCTTACATTTTATGTGACAAAAAGCACATGACGAATCCTCAACGGTATCTTCTCTCCAAAAACTCATCATCGAAAACTTTTTGAGACTTTAGAAATTGAAATATCTAAATTAAAAACGCATGTTAAAGTAAAAAAAAGAAATTGTTGACAAAGTTTTTAGAGGTAGAGCAATAAATAGAGCTCTAGAAAATAGAGAAAAGAGAGAGCATTAGGAAAAGAGTGAAAAAGGAAAGAACGGAAAGAAAAGAATCAAAAAAACGAACCGCCGATAAACATTGCACTGAGCAAATCGATTTTCTGGAAAACCTGGGAAAATGTTGGGTTGGTGAGTTGAAAACTGCGGGACTTTGAACCGGACTTTGAACTAAAATTTATTCAACATAAAACCATCAATTCATTCCGAATAATTTCCATTATTATTGACGACTTCTGCCCATTTTACAGCCAATTTGCGGCCATTTTACAGACAATTCCTCTTTCGTAGTAGGATTTTGGTTTGTAGATGAACAATCTGTTGTCTTTTCTTTATCATATCAACCTAACAGGTGGCAAAAGGAAAGAACTAGCTGCTTGCAGCTTTATAAACTTGCTACTTGCTGCTCTAGTAAAGCAATACTCAGCAATACAACATACTCAACAATAACATACTCAACAAGTCCATTACTTAGATGTCTATTGAGATTGTTAACTTATAAATATAGTAATCTATTAGGTTGATGAATGATAAACATTGCACTGAGCAAATCGATTTTCTGGGAAACCTGGGAAAATATTGGGTTGGTGAATTGAAAACTGCGGGACTTTGAACTAAAATTTATTCAACATAAAACCATAAATTCATTCCAAATAATTTCCATTATTATTGACGACTCCTGCCCATTTTACAGACAATTTGCGGATTCCTCTTTCGTAGTAGGATTTTGGTTTGTGTGTGAGACAAGTGTGAGACTCAAAAATGGAGGACTGGAGATGGAGACTGGAGATCCCAGTTTGAGCACTTTCTTCAAAAGAAACCCATTTTGGTGTCAATAGAAAAATTGTAGAGAATCAAAAATTAGGCTTATAGCCAAATTTCAAAAAAGATACACTTAGTAGTTCCGCTTAAAATGCAAGTTTTGTTGCCAGTTTTGTTGCAAGTTTTGTGAAAATTCGTAAATTTGGCATTTCTTGAAACCCAGCTTTTGAATCGTTCTGAAAATTAGGATATAAACTTAATCTTTGATTCTCCACAACTTTTCTATTGACACCAAAATGGGTTTCTTTTGAAGAAAGTGCTCAAACTGTCACATATGACAATAGCCGGCAGTTTTCAATTCACCAACCCAATATATTGACTATTTTAACTATCATTTGATGCAGAATGAAATTACGCATCGAATGACACCAAAAACAACTCAAAATATAATATCCATGCAAAATGAAATATTGAGCAAAATACGGCCGACAAAATGCCCATACAGTAAGGCAGACAGAAAGACAGACAGAAAGACAGACAGATACCGTAACCCGCCCCCCCTCCCCCTCCCCTCATTTTCCGCCATTTCATTTCCCCTACAACTTTTCCATTGACACCAAAATGGGTTTCTTTTGAAGAAAGTGCCCAAACTGCCACATATGACAATAGCCGGCTGTTTTCAATTCACCAACCCAATATTTCTTTTTGGTTTTCAATGCCATCAAAAAATGAGACTAAAGAAGGCCATAAATTCCTTTTTAGTATAGTATTCAATAATATAAACAGTTATAAACAGTTTTCAATTCACCAACCCAATATTTATGCGTTGTTGAATCTATCAAATGCTTTAATGCTGAGCTAAGGTCGTAAATTTTTGATTTCTTGTTTAAGCTATCTGATTTCAATTCATCAACCCAATAAAAAGCTATTCGGCTTTGGTATTGAGGCTATAAATGCTGCTTAAGAATGCTTTAATCGATTTTCAAGTAGAGAAATTTTAAAACAAAGTGAAACAGGAAAAGAAAAGAAACAGAAAAGTTCAAATCTAACAAGTTTTTCAGTCTTTTTTTCCCTTTTTTCCCTTTTTTCCCTTTTTTCCCTTTTTTCTTTTACCAGCTCTCACAAAAATGACTTGCTTACGCGAGGAAAATATTGAAAAGAGAAAAACTTTGAAAAATCAAGAGAATCTATTTGGTTACAATCTTTTTTCAAACTTTTCTTTCTATAGAAAAGAATTCTTTATGAAATTTGTTGCGGCCGAAAAAGCCCTATCATTTCTCTGCAAAATGGCTTTTAAGACAAAGCTCAAAGCTCGTCTCAACTCGCTAAAAAACTCTTTTTTTGTGTAAAATGTTCAATTGTTGTTTTAAAGAAAATCGCTGGACAAATCGTTTTCAAATTTTATAAATTTATGTAATCAAATGAGCTCTATCTTTTTGACTTTTATCATTTATTTATCTTTTATTTATTTATTCATTATGTTATTTCTTTATCCTCGTTTAAAGATTCTCTTTTCGACGACACACTCGACTTCCGAGCGGTTTCGGGAAAGCGTCACCGATCAAAACGGGCTTCCATTGCTCTTTTGAGATCTCTTTTGTTTGAACAATGATCTAGAAAATTAAAAGATAAACAAATCGATCGAACAAATCGAACAAATCGATTGAAATAAATCGAAAATGAAAAAAACAAGATCTATAAAAGATTGCTATAGATTTCTTTAAAAGATTTCTTTAAAGGATTTCTATAAAAGATTTCTATAAAGGATTTCTTTAAAGGATTTCTTTAAAGGATTCCTTTAAAGGATTTCTTTAAAGGATTTCTATGAAAGATTTCTGTAAAAGATCTCTATAAAGGATTTCTATAAAGGATTTCTTTAAAGGATTCTTTTTAAAGGATTTCTATAAAGGATTTCTATAAAGGATTTCTATAAAGGATTTCTATAAAGGATTTCTTTAAAGGATTTCTATAAAGGATTTCTTTAAAGGATTTCTTTAAAGGATTTCTATAAAAGATTTCTATAAAAGATCTCTATAAAGGATTTCTATAAAAGATTTCTTTAATAGGTTTCTTTAATAGGTTTCTTTAAAGAATTTCTATAGAACATTTCTATAAAAGCTTTCTACAGCTCTTACAGCTTCTATAGAACATTTCTATAGAAGTTTTTCTTCAGACTTTTCTTCTACACTTACGCATTTATGTTGATCACACGGTTTCCCATCAGAGCCACCACAAATTTTGATTAACTCTAAATAATTCTGCTTAATCATTGCTTAATCAATTACAATTTTGCTTAATCATTTCCATTTTTCAGCATTTAATTTCCAGGATTATTCAATCTCAATTCTAACTATCTTGATCGACTTTGTTGAATTCGGAGAAAGCCGTTTTTCTTCGAGCGGCTCCCGAAGAACCGAAATTGACCGGAAATTCGAGCTAAACGCAAGATTGTTTAAATTTTTGAAAAACAAGGCTTAAATTGTTGAAAAACAATGCAAAAATCTGCAAGTTGATAGCTAGAAATTGATGGCTGTTTCTCTTTTCTTCAAAAACATTTTTCAACCAACTTAGCCAAACTTCTCACCTCGACCATTCCATTGCGATCAACGGAGAGAACCTGAACGCAGAATATTTTAATATAATATTTTTTCTGGATTTTCCCAACCTCACATAGATCCGGAAAATCTGCTACAATTAAAGCAAAGAGAAGCGAAATTAAATAGAGAAATTTCATTCTTCAATATGACAAAAGCTTTTGAAAGAGTTTATAAAGTCGATTTATAAACAAAATCTTCAAATTGCTTTCATCAAAAACCAGAACTGAAGCTTCTTTTGACTGTTTTTAAAAAGAGAAAGTTTATTTTTTAAATCAACTAATGCGTCTGGCAAAAAAGGGGGCTTATTGGCGCTTATTGGCGCTTATTGGCTCACAAAAAGGGGGCTTATTGGCGCTTATTGGCGCACAAAAAGGGGGCTTATTGGCGCTTATTGGCGCACAAAAAATGGCGCTTATTGGCGCACAAAAAAAGGAGCTTATTGGCGCACAAAAAAAGGAGCTTATTGGCGCTTAATGGCGCACAAAAAGGAGGCTTATTGGCGCTTAAGGCGCACAAAAAGGGGGCTTATTGGCGCACAAAAAAGGGGGCTTATTGGCGCACAAAAAAGGGCGCTTATTGGTGCATAAAAAAGGGGCTTATTGGCGCTTATTGGCGCACAAAGAAGGGGGCTTATTGGCGCTTATTGGCGCACAAAAAAGGGGGCTTATTGGCGCACAAAAAAGGGACCTTATTGGCGCTTATTGGCGCACAAGAAAGCGCGCCAACGCATCTGCTTTTCTTTTAAAAGACAGCTACTGTATCTGATTGTACGCAAAGAGAAATACGGTAAACCAATGATTTCCATAGAAAACTTAAATCATAGTTATGTTATGAATAGTTTTATAGTTTAAAGGAAGCATAGTTCCTTTAAACTATAAAATCCAATTGTTCGGCTGAGTGAAAAAGCTCGATAATCACCGTATTGCCTCAAAACGAAGCCGCACAAAAACTGATAAAGCCCCGACATCCAATTTTACCATCCACAAATCAAATTTCGTTTATTTCTAGAGATTTGCCTATGCAAATTCTGCCAAAGTTCTAGAAATTTTAGTTAAAAACCAATTTGGTGTAACTTTTTGCCGCTCAAGTGATTCGATGGAGCTTCAGTTCAGTGCAGAGATGGAGCTTCAGCTCAGTGCAGAGATGGAGCTTCAGCTCAGTGCAGAGATGGAGCTTCAGCTCAGTGCAGAGATGGAGCTTCAGCTCAGTGCAGAGATGGAGCTTCAGCTCAGTGCAGAGATGGAGCTTCAGCTCAGTTCAGTATCAGTTCAGTGCAGAGATGGAGCTTCAGCTCAGTGCAGCGATGGAGCTTCAGCTCAGTTCAGCGATGGAGCTTCAGCTCAATGCAGCGATGGAGCTTCAGCTCAATGCAGCGATGGAGCTTCAGCTCGATGCAGCGATAGAGCTTCAGTTCAATTCAGTATCATTTCAGTGCAGCTTCTATTGGAGTGGCCAATAAGTAATTGCAATACGCCAGTCGATTGTTTCAATTTTCAAAAGCAAACCAGATTACGACAGTTTTTCGATGAGTCAAATCTAAGTCAAATCTATGACAAATCTAAGTCACATCTAAGCCACATCTAAGTCAAATCTAAGCCACGTCTAAGCCAAAGCTAGGCCACATCTAAGTCAAATCTAACAACGGAAATTTTACCGTAAACTATAGGCAATACGCCTTCGAGCTTTTCAACTTTCAAAAGGAAACCAAACCAGAGAAACTATCGTTTTTCGATTTTTTAGAAAAGCTGGCAATTTTGGCTGCCAAGGCAATGGCAATGTTTTCTCTAAAATCGAACTTCAATTATCTAGTTGATTGTCAATTTTCTTGTGTATTTACCTCTAGAATTTGTGTCAATTTTCTTGTATTGAGAAGCTTCTTGTGAAATCGCTAGAAATTGTAGCATTTAAGCCATCTTTCTCATGTTTTTTCTCATTATTTTTCTCAATATTTTTATCTATATTAAGATTTATTGATAAACCTAAGAATTTTCATAGAAATTGTCATCAAGAAAATGTTGAAAAATGAAAAATAGACACAAAAATGTTGGCCACCGGTGAAAAGCACCATTTCTTTTTGTTGTGAAAGTTTTGTTGGTAATCCATATCAAAGCTTCTTTTGTTTCTAGCCGTATTCTCAAATCAATTGTTCATCCTAACCTACACTCTTACCGCAAATGCTTGACGACTTATATCCGGCCCATCTTAGAATATGCTTCTATTGTTTGGTCTCCCCGCGCACAAGTCTTTATTGAACGCTTGGAGAAAATTCAGAGGAGGTTCACAAAAGTCGCTTTATGGAAAATTGACTATTCTAAATATTCTAGCTTTACTTATGAGGAGAGACTTGCTTTTTTTGAACTAAAAACTTTACAGCATCGTCGCTTTGTCATTGATTTAGTCGAAACTTTCAAAATCCTCCGTTGTAAACAGATTAGCCCTTTGTTTATAGACTTTTTCAAATTTAAACCGCGGTCAGGGCCCAGAAGTGGCTCATTCCTTTTGCAAATTCCCTTTGCTTCCAATGCCTCTTTATCAAATTCATTTCCCGTTAGAGCCGCTAGATTATGGAACTTGCTCCCAAACGACATACGAGAAATTCAGTCGCTTTTCATATTCAAGAAACGTATCGATGCTTTAGATCTAGTGGCTCTTTGCCGTAAGTAATTGGCTTATTGATTTCAGTATGTATTGTATGATTAAGTATCACTGTGCATTTCTCTATGATTTCTTTCACTTTATCGTTTGAATAAAGTATTATTATATTAAGATTTATTGATAAACCTAAGAATTTTCATAGAAATTGTCATCAAGAAAATGTTGAAAAATGAAAAATAGACACAAAAATGTTGGCCACCGGTGAAAAGCACCATTTCTTTTTGTTGTGAAAGTTTTGTTGGTAATACAAAAATTTCAAAAAATGCTTAGGCAAGAAAGAAATATTTAAAGAAAAGAAAGAAAAGAAAGAAAAGAAAAGAAAGAAAAGAAAGAAAAGCAATTAAACATTTTGAAAGGTTGTTAAAGAGTAAATTCGGGAGTGGGACAAATGCGAGCTTTTTTTTGCGCACCCGGACATTTGCGCACCTTTTTTTCCGCACCTTGCCCATTAGCGCACCTTTTTTCGCGTTTTAAAAAAGCTCTAAAAAGCTAAAAAGCTCTAAAAAGCTAATATTAACCAATTTCTATTCCAAAAGTTCTTTTTCTAGGTAATTTTAGGGCGTAGAATCGAAATTTTGGCATATCAGAGCGTGTGGAACCAATTTGAAAGACAAAACGGCTAGATCAAATTACAGAAAATTGGCGATCTTTCTCTTTGTATAACTCCGTCCGTTTGTTTCCACAAGCTCTGATATGCGTTCCAGCTTGGCCAAAAAATCGTTTGAAAGCTATTGGTTCTTAGGGAAAAATCGGTATATCCCTTTGGAAAGAGTTTAACGAGATTTAGAGAAATCTAGTTATAGCAATAGCCTTTAAATCAATTTTTTGGTCGATCTGGAACGCACATTGATCAATTCAGTCAAAAAAATTGGATATTGGATAGTTCTAAGACCTGGCATGGCTCCGGGCCTGACCTGAGCGTGTGGAACCAATTTGAAAGACAAAACGGCTAGATCAAATTACTCAAATTACGATCAAATCAAAATTGTCGATTTTTCTCTTTGTATAACTCCGTCCTTTCGCTTCCACAAGCTCTGATATGGCAAAATTTCGATTCTACGCCCTAAAATTACCTAGAAAAACAACTTTTGGAATAGAAATTGGTTAATATTAGCTTTTTAGAGCTTTTTTAAAACGCGAAAAAAGGTGCGCTAATGGGCAAGGTGCGGAAAAAAAGGTGCGCAAATGTCCGGGTGCGCAAAAAAAAAGCTCGCATTTGTCCCACTCCCGTAAATTTCAATAAAAAAAAACGAAATTTCCCTTTTGCACCGTAAAATTTGCATGAATACTATTGTTTTCATTTTTTTTTTTTTTTTTTGTAAACCTGTACACGTTTGGGATGATTTTCAAAAGTAAATTATAATAAAATTTTCGAAATAATAAGAAAATTTAGTTTCTTGTCAAGTTTTCCAAGAGATTTTTCCCCTTGTATGGCTTGATTTCCGAGTAATATGAGAGGAGGAAATCTTTCAAATTCTCTCGAGAAGTTTCATTGCCCGAACAATTCTGACAGAGGAAATTCGCCGGGAAGAGGTAT
Source organism: Mesorhabditis belari (assembly GCA_958450365.1). Lineage (NCBI taxonomy): Eukaryota > Metazoa > Nematoda > Chromadorea > Rhabditida > Rhabditidae > Mesorhabditis > Mesorhabditis belari. The sequence goes on along the minus strand of CAUEEP010000467.1, from coordinate 29,997 downwards.
CTGAAAATGGGGAAATCTTTTTCAATCTATATAAAACAATATAGAAGGCAAGTGTCCGTTTGTCTGTCCGTTTGTCTGTCTGTTTGTCTGTCCGTTTGTCCCCCCGTTTGTCTGTCTGTTTGTCTGCCCGTTTGTCTGCCCCCTTGTCTGTCCGTTTGTCTGTCTGTTTGTCTGCCCGTTTGTCTGCCCCCTTGTCTGTCCGTTTGTCTGTCCGTTTGTCTGTCCGTTTGTCTGTCCGTTTGTCTGTCTGTTTGTCTGTCCGTTTGTCTGTCCGTTTGTCCGTCCGTTTGTCTGTCCGTTTGTCTGTCTGTTTGTCTGTCTGTTTGTCTGCCCGTTTGTCTGCCCCCTTGTCTGTCCGTTTGTCTGTCCGTTTGTCCGTCCGTTTGTCTGTCCGTTTGTCTGTCTGTTTGTCTGTCTGTTTGTCTGCCCGTTTGTCTGCCCCCTTGTCTGTCCGTTTGTCTGTCCGTTTGTCTGTCCGTTTGTCTGTCCGTTTGTCTGTCTGTTTGTCTGTCCGTTTGTCTGTCCGTTTGTCTGTCCGTTTGTCTGTCCGTTTGTCTGTCTGTTTGTCTGTCCGTTTGTCTGTCCGTTTGTCTGTCCGTTTGTCTGTCCGTTTGTCTGTCTGTTTGTCTGTCCGTTTGTCTGTCCGTTTGTCCGTCCGTTTGTCTGTCTGTTTGTCTGTCTGTTTGTCTGCCCGTTTGTCTGCCCCCTTGTCTGTCCGTTTGTCTGTCCGTTTGTCTGTCTGTTTGTCTGCCCGTTTGTCTGCCCCTTTGTCTGTCCGTTTGTCTGTCTGTTTGTCTGTCCGTTTGTCCCCCCGTTTGTCTGTCCGTTTGTCTGTCTGTTTGTCTGCCCGTTTGTCTGCCCCTTTGTCTGTCCGTTTGTCTGTCCGTTTGTCCCCCCGTTTGTCTGTCCGTTTGTCTGTCTGTTTGTCTGTCCGTTTGTCCCCCCGTTTGTCTGTCTGTTTGTCTGTCCGTTTGTCCCCCCCTTTGTCTGTCCGTCTGTCACACAAACTTTTCTCAGAGTTTGGAATTTCGGAGTGCGCTTTTTTTACGTTAAATAGAAATTCTAGTGGTATGTCCCTAAATAATGAAAGAATTTCATCGGGTACTAAAAAGTTAGAAAACCACTAAAGAATCCTCTTTTTAACTCCGTGGTCTTTGGAAGGGAGTGGTCGAGGCGGTTAGAGTCCTGTCTACAAAACGACCGCCCCAATTATGTGACGGGTTCGTTTCCCATCCACTCGAACCTTTTTGCTAATTGTTGAATATCTTTAGAGAATTGTTTTTAAATAATTGTATCTTTTTAAATAACCAAAGTTATTGTAGAATCTTTGAATTACTGTAGACCAAAGTTCAGTATTTCTTGGGTTCTTTTGGCTGGGACTTATCTTGTATTTGAGCCGGGACTTATTTGAGCTCAAAAGCGTAAACTCAGCCTCTCTAGCAGACGCAGTTTTTCTTTTTTGACAATTCCAATGGCTCTAGACTCCTTCCAATGGCTCTAGACTACTTCTAATGGCTCTAGACTACTTCCAATGGCTCTAGACTACTTCTAATGGCTCTAGACTCCTTCCAATGGCTCTAGACTACTTACAATGGCTCTAGACTCCTTCCAATGGCTCTAGACTACTTCTAATGGCTCTAGACTACTTCTAATGGCTCTAGACTCCTTCCAATGGCTCTAGACTACTTACAATGGCTCTAGACTACTTCTGACGAAACGGCAAAGAACTAGTGTGCCAGAAATGGTGTGTTTACATTGCGAAAATCAAAGAAAATCCATTTCCAAGGTTAATGGGCTTAAAAAAAGTCCACTAAACAACTTGAAAAAACAATTTTCCAATCAGAATTCAAATTTCACGATCTCGCCAACGACTTTAAGCTCACTTTGGGAATTTTGGATCTTCCGTATCTCTTCCCATCAAACGTTTATTCACTCGATTGTGCGCTTCCCACAAATAAAGGAAAACATCCTCACGGGTTTTCACCTGGAAATTTCGATATACAAAAGCCGCATTTATATTTATAATTTTTCTTACATTGTCCTCAATTTTGAAAGATTTCGTCGCCATTCGAAGGAAATGTTCTCGACAATGGAGACATCCGAAGAAATTCCCGACCCAGTCGCGAATCGCGTGAAGAATTGGAAGCGGATGGAAATCGGCGCCTGTCAATTTTTTGATCGTTTAGAGAAAATGATACAAATTGATGCTGGAAATTGGATAAAGTGTTTTAACTGAGAATCGACAACAGTTGTCTGTTGGAAAATCGAAATTGGTTCAGTTGTCTGTTGGAAAATCGTGTATAAGTTGTCAACAAATTGGACTTCAAAAGCTCTTTCATTTAAAATTGATTTTACAAATGTTGAATGCATCAAATGAAGCACGGTTTTGGAAAGGTCATTGAAAAGATTTAGATTTTTGGAAAGATGATTAGAAAGATCATTGGCTACAAATCGGCTTGGCCAACAAATCGGCTTGGCCAACAAATCGGCTTGGCCAACAAATCGGCTTGGCCAACAAATCGGCTTGGCCAACAAATCGGCTTGGCCAACAAATCGGCTTGGCCAACAAATCGGCTTGGCTTTTCAAAATCTCTTAAAAGCCATTTTTTTGTGAAAACTTATATCTAGATCTCATTTGATTCAGCCACCATTTTTAAAAACCACTTTTTCCAAAACATTTGGTTATTGAGTTATTGCAGGCGTTAATTGCAGGCGTTTTCAGTATTTTCGAAAATTTGTACACGCCAGAAAGCTACCGTAATCCTAACTTTACCAACTTAGCGCTCTGTATTTGATAAAACTCGTTCTTCACTCACTATTTGCCCCTTGTCTATAAGCCGTTACAGAAATCGTATGGAAAGTCGTCCAGAGTCCACACGTGTAGCCTCTATATTGTGGAGTGGAGCCCTTGCAGTGATCCCATTCGGCTGTCGTTGGGAAAGGACTGCCGGAGTCACTCTGAAAACAATGCTATTGTTGTAGTTGTTAGAAACATATTGTTCTTGTTGTTATTCTTAGAAAAAAGAAAGAAAAAATCCTTTCCACCCCACCTCAGCATCGAGAAACTCTTTCTGCCAATCCTCCACGGGAATCGACTTATCGAGCCCTCGTTTCTCCAAAAATTCCCTCAATCGCATGAAGACGCGAACGGCTCTCGTGGATCGGTCAAGGGTACTCTAAATTGACTGAATGCTATATATTGCTATATATTTATAAAATTTCTAAAATATTCAACCGAACTTCATTCGATTACCTCATTATGTCCTCCATCGGGGCTTGTTGTAGTTGGGAAATGATCGGAAAGCGCGTTCAAGAATTGGTACAAAGCCGTCAGATTGTTTCCATGAAGTGGGGTACCGTTTCTGGCTAAATATGAGAATTTACAGGTTACCAGCCGAAGAACTCGCTAAATAGCGGGTTTTTCTAGTCGGGTGTCCGAGGCGGCGTGGCGCAGTCGGGAGCGCGCTTGTCTACGGCCCCTCGCAGACCGCCCGCAGATCCCCGCAGATCACCCGCAGATCCCCGCAGATCACCCGCAGACCCCCACGGACCACCGCAGACCTCCACGGACCACCGCAGACCCCCACGGACCACCGCAGACCCCCACGGACCACTGCAGACCCCCACGGACCACCGCAGACCCCCGCAGACCCCCACGGACCACCGCAGACCCCCCCGCAGACCCCCCACGGACCACCGCAGACCCCCCGCAGACCCCCCACGGACCACCGCAGACCCCCGCAGACCCCCACGGACCACCGCAGACCCCCGCAGACCCCCACGGACCACCGCAGACCCCCGCAGATCCCCCACGGACCACCCGCAGACCCCCCGCAGACCCTTCGCAGACCCCCTGCAGACCGCCCGTAGACCCCCGCAGATCCCCCGCAGACCCTTCGCAGACCCCCTGCAGACCGCCTGCAGACCCTCGCGGATCCCGCGCAGACCACCGGCAGCTCCGGGTTCGACGCCCCATAATGCCGCTCAACCTTGACTTTTTAATTTTTTATTTAAATGACACAATTATATCATATTTTAAGACTTTAGAAACTTTCAGACTTTCCGGTTTTTGGCCCAAAGACGGCCGGGAAAAAGCTCGTACAGACGCACAGACAGGCGCTGCTCTTTTATATAGTAGATAACCAACTATAAATAAACTATCGGATAAGACTCAAATTATGGGACCGATACTATTACCGGTTTCTCTGTAGAGAGCGTATCTCATCGCTTTCAACATATCCACTTCGGAGACGAAGTACAATGGTCGACACCTGAATGTCTTTTGTTAAAAATATTCTTTGCTAAAGTTTTCTGAATAAAGTCGAACTTCGATAAGGTAAACTTCGATATAACGAACACTTTGTTGAATAAGTTACCGTATATTTCATCTCCATATTTGCTAAAATATGGCAAAGCAAAATGGATTACTGCTTTTTGACTGGATATGGGAGTGGGACAAATGCGACCTTTTTTTTGCGCACCCGGACATTTGTGCACCTTTTTTTCCGCACCTTGCCCATTAGCGCACCTTTTTTCGCGTTTTAAAAAAGCTCTAAAAAGCTAAAAAGCTAAAAAAGCTAATATTAACCAATTTCTATTCCAAAAGTTGTTTTTCTAGGTAATTTTAGGGCGTAGAATCGAAATTTTGACATATCAGAGCTTGTGGAACCAATTTGAAAGACAAAATGGCTAGATTACAGAAATTGCATCAAATTACAGAAAATTGTCGATTTTTCTCTTTGTATAACTCCGTCCGTTTGTTTCCACAAGCTCTGATATGTCAAAATTTCGATTCTACGCCCTAAAATTACCTAGAAAAACAACTTTTGGAATAGAAATTGGTTAATATTAGCTTTTAGAGCTTTTTTAAAACGCGAAAATAGGTGCGCTAATGGGCAAGGTGCGGAAAAAAAGGTGCGCAAATGTCCGGGTGCGCAAAAAAAGGTCGCATTTGTCCCACTCCCCTGGATATCTAATTTTTTACTGAATTTGAAATGCTTTACGATTAGTTTTCTTACTTCTTGTAACATTTTTTTATCTTAAGTGTGCTTAATGTAAAGTTTTCTTTTTTATTCTTTAATTTTTGAGTATATTCTTATATTTCAGGTGAGGAAAGTCAACGCGTCGATCAATCGATTTGGCTTTGGAGAAGCGACGATCAATCAACTTTTAAACGAATGCCTGAATTGACCTTCGAATTGCCTCGATCAACAATTTCAACAATTCCTAGGAAGGCCATTATGAAAGCAATTGATAAAGGAGAAGCAAAAGGGCACGATTGAAGACGAGCAAATACGAACTAATTGAAGAGTCTGGCTGAAGCAAATGCGAAGTCAAAACGAATGTGACTGCAATCTGCTTCCAGAGAAAGAGATGGAGTTGGCAAGCTTGAAATGAGAAAAGTCAACGGTCGATCCATCGATTTGGCTTTGGAGAAGCGAATACTCGATCAAACAACTTCGAAAGGAACGACTGAATTGGCGAAAAACTTCGAATTGCCGCAAAGAACAATTTCAACAATTCTTAGGAAGAAGCCGGACATTATGGAAGTGATCGATGAAGGAGGAGCTGCAAAAAGAGCACCACTAAAGACGAGTAAATACGAATCAATCGAAGAGTCTGTGCTTATTTGGCTGAAGCAAATGCGATGCCAAAACAAATGTTTTGACGGCAATCTGCTTCGAGAGGAAGCAATGGAGTTGGCATGGATCGAGTTGGTGTTGATGGAGTTGGCAAGCTTGGAAGGAATTAGCGATTTTCAAGCGAATGGCGGTTGACTGGATAAATTCAAGAAGCGTCACGGAGTTGTTTTTCGCATTCTAAAAGTGGAAGCTGCAGAGATCAACTACGATGATGTCGAAAAGTGAAAAGCCGAAGTGTTAAGGGAACTTTTAGGAATTTGACCCAAAAAACCAGAAACAAGGCCCGAACTAATTTCTTTAATGTTCTTTAGTTCTAACTTGTTTTCAAATAGCGAATTGGTTCAAAAGCAATGATTATTTATTTCTGTACAACGAATTCGATCGAAATTCGTTCTCGAAAGCTGATCCCTTGCAGCTCGTTGTATCGAAGTTAGCCTGTACTAATCTGCTTCTTCGCAATCTGCTTCGAGAGAAAGCAATGGAGTTGGCAAGCTTGGAGTTGGTGTTGATGGAGTTGGCAAGCTTGGAAGGAATTAGCGATTTTCAAGCGAGTGGCGGTTGACTGGATAAATTCAAGAAGCGTCACGGAGTTGTTTTTTCAACTTTTTGTTGCTAACTTGTTTTCAAAACAGTGAAATCGATATAGCGAAGCGAAAAAACCGATCGTTATTTGTTTCTATACAACGAATTTTGATATAACGAATTCTTCGGCCGATCCCTTGCAGTTCGTTGGATCGAAGCTCGACTTTATTATCATTTTTGTTTGCTACTGCAGTAGCTTTTTGCTTTTTGCTTTAGCATGAAAGCTTTTTCTTTTCACTCACTCATCCGGATTCTCTTCACATTGGGCCGTTCGATTCACACGTCGACTGTGCATTTGAATGATCGAGTTGGAGACGGATTTTGTCGGTGTTCCCAAGAAAGCCTCAACTTCACTCAACAACATTCGACGAATTCTAGAATTATTCTTTCTTTTCTTTTCTTCGATTTTCAACTATTGCAAACAGTTTACTCGTGTAAACAGAAGCCTTTACTTACTTACTTTAAAGCCTTTGTTTAAGATAGCCTTTGTTATATTAGGCACATGCATAAGCAATGCGGAATTCAACATTTTCAATAAATTTCCAACGATCGAAACCTGATATCGATGAATATTATAAACTATTTGAAAGTTTTAAAGTTGTAGTTTAAAGTTTGACAGTTTGAAAGTTGTAGTCACCCTGTCTAAATGCTTGAAAACTGCTTGAAACTGACTCTGATACGTGAACTGGTTGAGTTTCTCCCTTCTTAAATATGGCAATTGATGGGAAATCCGTTAAATGGAGGATATCGGTGAGGTGATTCGTCCGCAATGAGCGCCGAGCCACCAAACGATCACGATGTTTGGAAAGGTCGAGGAGTAGCTGAAAATGAAGTCAAAATCTAATCTTTTCTGATCTATTCTTATCTATTCTTATCTAATCTTATATAATCTTATCTTATTATCTATCTAACTACTATAGTAGAAAAATAGCAATATTTTTTTAAAGCTTTTGACTCACTTGTGCCCCCGTTAAACTCGTTTGATGTGACTCGAAGACGATGGCCAAAAATTGAGCCGACGCGTCAACTCCATCCCATAAATGGCCATATGTGGTAACACTAGATAAAACTTATAATATGATTCTATTATTTCTATGATTTCTATGATTTCATACAGTATTTCTATTATATTGCGCTGGTGAATTGCTGCGGGATTTTGAACTAAAATTTATTCAACATAAAACCATCAATTCATTCCAAATAATTTCCATTATTATTGACGACTTCTGCCCATTTTATAGGCAATTTGCGGATTCCTCTTTCGTAGTAGGATTTTGGTTTGGGTGTGAGACAAGTGTGAGACTTAAAAATGGAGGACTGGGGATGTCAGCTGTCAGCCCAGTTTGAGCACTTTCTTCAAAAGAAACCCATTTTGGTGTCAATAGAAAAGTTGTAGAGAATCAAAAATTAGGCTTATAGCCAAATTTCCAAAAAGATACACTTAGTAGTTTCCCTTAAAATGTAAGTTTAGTTACAAGTTTTGTTGCAAGTTTTATAAAAATTCGTAAATCTCGCATTTCTTGAAAACCAGTTTTTGAATCGTTCTGAAAATTTGGATATAAGCTTGATTTTTGATTCTCTACAACTTTTCCATTGACACCAAAATGGGTTTCTTTTGAAGAAAGTGCTCAAACTGGGACATCTCCAGATCTCCAGTCCTCCAGTCCTCCATTTTTAAGTCTCACACTTGTCTCACATTGACATTGACACCAAAAAGGGTTTCTTTTGAAGAAAGTGCTCAAACTGTGACCATAGCCGGCAATTTTCAATTCACCAACCCAATATTTCAATGCTAAAACTTCTTCTCAACTCACTCATTCAAGTAATCGAAATCAGGCCAATCTGGGAAACGATTCACTGAGAAATCATCAATCACAACCTAGAAATTCTATGAAATACAGTATTCTTTTGAAAGAATATTAACAATTTAGATAGTCTGATAGCTTTGAAAACCTTTGTAAGTTGATCTCTCATCTCGGCAAGTGATTGGAAAGCTTTCAACTTGTTCCCGTCGAATGATTGAGAAGAGTTTCGTGGGAAGTACTAAATTTTGAGGGTTTTTATTATAAATTAGTTATTTTTATTGATTATATGAGTGAAAAATGAACGAAATGGTTTATTTAAAGATCTAAAGAGATCTATCACGTCAAGATACATGGTCATTGTGCGGGGTTTTAAGCAAAATCTCGTCTCTCAGCCGCTCACCCGTGTTGCGACCGTAGTACTGAAAGTTTCTTTGAGTGGAAAAGACGAAATTGGTTTTAAAGATGAATTTGGTGTGCCAGGAGGGTTGTGTTTGCAGTTTCTAACACAAAATAAACGTATCTCCTATCGGTAAAGCATGGCTTTTCAATTAAAATCAAATCAATTTTAACTCTAGAAACTGTAGGCTCGATTTCACTAAACTATTGAGCATTCAGCATTTAGGAAAGCATTTTGCTGAATCAATTTAACAATTGGATATCTAGAAATTATACTAAATCTCTTTTACAAGCTAATTTGATAAATTCTAACTGCTAAACGCTTGATAACTGCTTGCTTGCTTGCTTGCTTGCTAACTGCTTGCTTGCTTGCTTGCTAACTGCTTGCTTGATTGCTTGCTAACTGCTTGCTTGCTTGCTTGCTAACTGCTTGCTTGATAACTGCTTGCTTGCTTGCTTGCTAACTGTTTGCTTGTTAACTGCTTGCTAACTGTTTGCTAAATTCTAAAAGCTAAATGAAGAAGCAATTTTGTTGAATTTACCAAATTTGGCTTTGTTTTTTGACTGTTTTTGTTTTTCTCGACTATTTTTGTACAATAATTGTTTGTTTTTTTGACGGCAACCTATTTTTCTAATGACGCTAATCGATTTTTCGACCTCGAAATGGGTTATGACTGAAATTTTCAGAAAGATCAGAGTAAAAAGTTGGTCAGAAGTTTCATGAGGTTGATTTTTTTCAAAAAAAAGCTCGTTTGCTCAAAATTAGCCGAATTTTGGCTTGTTTTGTAGCCATAGTATGTCGGATTTCGATGCTGTGATTATTTTTTGATATTTCGCTTCAGCGCTGAGATATAGGCGTTTTACGATTGCTAAAAAACTGCTTAAAAGGCTCGGAAGTGTTTAGCAAGAATTGTTGGATTTAGAAAATTGTAAGGTTTTGCTAGATTCTGCTAGATTCTGCTAGATTCTGCTAGATTCTGCTAGATTTTGCTAGATTCTGCTAAATTCGTTAGTGAAACGCTAGCATTTTGCAAAATGACGTTTTACTTAAATTTAGCAAAAGCCTGGTGAATTCTGGCTTGACCATAGCCAGGCTAAACTGATCAAGAGCATATCAGCATTTGTTTACCTTGATGAATGGGAACTAGACTCCTTTTAAGTCAAGTTTCTGGTCTTAACCAGAAGAATTGGCTTAACTAGAGGTTATCAGAGGCTACCAAGAGCTTATCAACATTTGTTTACCTTGATCAACAGAAACTATACTCCTTTTAAGTTAAGTTTCTAGGCCAGAAGGATTTCTAGGCCTGAAGGGTTGGCTTAACTACAGGTTATCAGAGGTCAACAAAGTTTGTCAGCATTTGTTTACCTTGATGAATGGGAACTAGACTCCTTTTTAAGTCAAGTTTCTAGGCCAGAAGGATTTCTAGGCCAGAAGAATTGGCTTAACTAGAGATTATCAGAGGCTACCAAAGTTGATCAGCCCTTGTTTACCTTGATGAATGGGAACTATACTCCTTTTAAGTTAAGTTTCTGGTCCTAGCCAGAAGGATTGGCTTAACTAGAGATTATCAGAGGCTACCAAGAGCTTATCAGCATTTGTTTACCTTGATGAATGGGAAATATTGTACTCCATTCGCTCGACAAGTCGCCTCGTTCACTTGATCGGCACAATTGATTGCGGCCACTTTTACAACAGGCGACCACCCCTTCACATCATCGGCTAACCGTTTATAAAGTGGAGCAAAGGCTGAAATTCTTGGATTCTTCTTGAGGCTAATTTTGAGCTAATTTTGAGCTTAATTTGTTTGAGCTGAAAGTTCCGAACTTTCAAAGTTTCAAAGTTTCAAACACTTTCACTCATCTGTATGCATTTGTTTCCTTTTCGATGTGTTTAGTACTCAAAAAAACATTTGTTTATAAGTTAAAATGTTATTTTTAACATTCATATTGACTTCAACAGCTTATTAGCAAAAGTTATAAAGAAAAGTTCAACTAAAACAAACCTCTGCAGTGCCCACACCAATCCGAGTAGAACTGAAACGAGAATTGTTTTATGTGCCAACTTTTTTTGTTAAAAGAAAGCCTAAAGCTTCAGCTTAAAGCTTCGCTTAAAGTTTTTGCTTTCTTCTTAAAGCTTCTTAAAGCTTCTGAAAGCTTCTTAAAGCTTCTTAAAGCCTCTGAAAGCTTCGTAAAGCTTCTGAAAGCTTCTGAAAGCCTCTGAAAGCCTCTGAAAGCCTCTGAAAGCTTCTTAAAGCTTCTTAAAGCTTCTTAAAGCTTCTGAACGCTTCTTAAAGTTTCTGAAAGCTTCCGAACGCTTCTTAAAGCTTCTTAAAGCTTCTTAAAGCTTCTTAAAGCCTCTGAAAGCCTCTGAAAGCTTCGTAAAGCTTCTGAAAGCTTCGTAAAGCTTCTTAAAGCTTCTTAAAGCTTCTTAAAGCTTCTTAAAGCTTCTGAACGCTTCTTAAAGTTTCTGAAAGCTTCCGAACGCTTCTTAAAGCTTCTTAAAGCTTCTTAAAGCTTCTTAAAGCTTCTTAAAGCTTCTTAAAGCCTCTGAAAGCCTCTGAAAGCTTCGTAAAGCCTCTGAAAGCTTCTGAAAGCCTCTGAAAGCTTCTGAAAGCTTCTGAAAGCTTCTGAACGCTTCCGAACGCTTCTTAAAGCTTCCGAACGCTTCTTAAACCTCTTAAAGCTTAAAGCTTGAAGCTTTTTCTTCTTTGCAAATCCCTGAAACCTGTATTGTTTGGAGATTGTTTTAAGGTGAGAATTGGGGGAGCGATTTGAGGGTGAGCTTCGGGGTGAGGAGGATTCTTGAGAGAACCAGTCTCTCATCCTTTTCCCCATTCGACAAAAGCCCAACACTTTACCATTTCTGCAACCACACTTGATTCAAGGGGTTTTTGCATTGAGAAGCTTTCCAAAAAAAAAGAAAATCTCGAAACTTGTCGGAATAACAAAACGGTTTTGTGGGAGAAAGCTCTGTCGCCCGGCTTGGTTTTGGCTGTTAAACTTTTACAGAAATACAAGTTGATCTTTACTTTAAAACGTGCATGGAAGAGTACTAGCCTCTCGTTGGATTTCGAAACGAAATCCAGATCCAATTCGATAGAAAATAAGAAAGATAAGAAAGATAAGAAAGATAAGAAAGTCAAATTAGTTACATTAGTCATTAGTTAAGAAAACAAGCATTTTCTGTTGCTGTAAGCAGCTTCACTGCAGCTTGATGCCAGAAATCTTGTGTTTGCGAGCTATTCAGCAGATTTTGCTTACAGATTCGGATTCCGCTTTCGATTTTCTATTGAATTACAATGAACAATGTACAATGAAGCTGCTTAACGTACAGTAACGGAATATTCTCTTGCTCTTCTCAGCTTTCTTTCTTTCTTTCTTTCTTCCTTTCTTTCTAGTGCTTACTTGGAACTAGGACAGATCAAAAACTTGTGCGCCGCTAGGACTCGATCCCGCGACCTTTCGTCGCTTACCGGGCAACTCTGCTTACCCCCGGGACTCGATCCCGCGACCTTTCACTTACCGGACACCTGTGTTAACCCATACACCACAACACACTTGATTTCCCTTACTCCACAGGCAGTTAATTACTTTCTAAACCGTGTCAACTTTCGATAACTACTGTAATCTCTTATTTTTATTCAATCTTGATCCAGTTTCTCCAATCTTTTGAGCTGATTCTGTGAGATTAACGAAGAAGAACAATGTCATCTTTTATGTCTTTTATCTAATCTATCTGAATCGATAGATTAGATAAAAGAAAAGACAATACAGGTACTTTTCGAAAGAAGACACGTTTTAGAGACAAGAAGACTTTCTTGTCTAGACGTTTTAGAGACAAGAAAGTGCATTGCTCTAGAGGAACTCGCGCTAATCTTTACTATAAACCTTTTTCTAGTTTTGGTCATAAGTAGACGAAAAAAGAAAATGAAAAACCGGGTTTTTTTTGTCCCGTATTTGCTCACCTCAACCAAAAAAGCGGTACAATCAGATCCTTGACAATAAATAGTATCATTGAATGTGAATTCATCCAACTGAATCACGTGATCGTCAGCCGAATAAAGTGTCGGATTTTGACCTTTTGGTTTCGTTGTGTAATCAGCAATTTCCGCAATTGATAGCGGTAGAAAAGAGATCAATAACCTGAGAATCATCTGAAATTTCTTTTTTTTTATCAATTTTCCAAAATTCTAATGAAAAAATGAAATATATCTACTGTAAATACTGTAATAGTACCCCACCCCTATAATGACGGTGCGGAGTGTTGCGTAGTCTAGCTTTGAACGAGTTTTTCTCGGCACTGGTTTATGCTACAATGCGCGCAAAGGTATCAAAAAATAGCTGAAATTCAGGGCTATTTTTTGATATCTAAGCGCGCATTGTAGCTTAAACCAGTGTCGAGAAAAACTCGTTCAAAAGTTCAAAGCAAACAATAGCCCTGAATTTAAGCTATTTTTTGATACCAAAGACGCATTTTTTGAAAGTACGGGCGCTTTGAAAAAAATGAAATACTAAAAAACTGCGACATGCGACTGAAATACTTGCGACTACGCGACTGTACGAGCCCCATCATGACGATGCGGAGTGTTGCGTAGTCTAGCTTTGAACGGGTTTTTCTCGACACTGGTTTATGCTAAAATATTCGTTTTGGTATCAAAAAATAGCTGAAATTCAGGGCTATTTTTTGATATCAAAGACGTATTTTTTGAAAGTACGGGCGCTTTAAAAAAAATGAAAAACTAAAAAACTGCGACATGCGACTGAAATATTGGGTTGATCGGAAAGGACTTTTCCATCAACCCAATACTTGCGACTACGCGACTGTACGAGGGGGCTGGGGTACTATTACAGTATTTACGGTGGGTGGAAATTCGAGAGGAAAAAAACCAGCAATTATAGAGAAATTGAAACTAGAAAAATCTAAACAAATTTGGAAAAGTCTGTCGACTGTTTTTTTGGGAGCAAATAAACAAAAAGGACAATAACGATTTTGGAAAACAGAAAAAACAGAAAAATGGGAAATGTTAAAGGGCAAAAATGGGTTGATTAGGTGGTGAGTAATAGGAAAAATATGAATTGAAAAATGATGGATTGGAAAAATGAAAAATGATGGAATGAAAGATTTCTCGTAACTCAAAAGGTTCAAGATTGAGAAAGCGGCTTTAATATGGCCAAATCTTTCATACAAAGCCTCGTTTGGGATGATTGATTGATACAAAGCCTGATTGAGTATGTATTTTTGGTGTTTTTTTTAGTTATACCCCGTCGCTTGAAGACAAGAAAATCGATTTCTTTGTATTTTTGTAGAAAAATAAACAAATTTATGGTAAAAATTAACCCCAAGTATTTGGGAAAAGTGAGCTGCTCTAGCGTTGCCTTGCTTGGCTTGGCTTGGCTTGGCTTGGCTTGGCTTGGCTTGGCTTGGCTTGGCTTGGCTTGGCTTGGCTTGGCTTGGCTTGGCTTGGATTGGCTTTGCTTGGCTTGGCTTGGCTTGGATTGGCTTTGCTTGGCTCACAGTTCTAGAGCTTGTTTTTAGGAAGCCAAGACTCTGTTCAATTAAAAGATAGCTTAAAAATTGGATGACTTAATATTGGATCACTTAATATTGGATCAAAAAAATGAAAAACTAAAAAACTGCGACATGCATGCGACTGAAATATTGGGTTGATCGGAAAGGACTTTTCCATCAACCCAATACTTGCGACTACGCGACTGTACGAGGGGGCTGGGGTACTATTACAGTATTTACGGTGGGTGGAAATTCGAGTTCGAGTTCGATGACTTAATGAAAAGCGGATGCCTATAAAAGAATTCTTGTTCGATCTGTTGCTTTTTGATCAGAGAATTGTGAGATTTTGGGAGAAAAGAATTGGAGAATTTGGAGAAAAGCAACCAAAAATAAGAAGGCACTGAAAAATGGTTGTGAAAAAAGAAGGAGAAAAAGAACAGAGAGAAAAGGAAAATATTCACCGGCTAGGTATGGGCAGGATTTGTAATGTAAAATGTAACAAAACCAAGGTTTTAACAAAATATCGACAAAATCGGTCCTAATTTCTTACATTTAATTCAAATTCAATCCAGAATTCCTTTAATTCAGATTTCGATTGGACTTTTTGATCCACTGTCATAAGAGATTATGACAGTGGATCAAAAAATCCAATCGAATTTATCAAAGTCTCGATTTTCCGCTTAGCCATGATATTTTTCTTTTCTGTATTTCGATTGATCGACCGTTGACTTTTCTCATTTCAAGCTTGCCAAGTCTTTTCTGTTACCATAATATTTCTGCTTGCTCATAATAATTTTGGGTTGAAGAACCCTCAGAAACTGAAAAAATAAGTGATGTATACGTTACGTCCGAATCTGAGGAGACGTCCATCTCCGATCCGGACGTCCGTTTCAGAGGAGAATGAATCTCCTCAGATTCGGACGTCGATCTCCGATCCGGACGTCCATTTCAGAGGAGAATGAATCTCCTCAGGTTCGAACGTCCGGATCGGAGATGGACGTCTCCTCAGATTCGGACGTAACATATACAAGTATTGAGTTGGGCTGAATGTGTAAAAAGGGTCGAGATTTCGTCAGTGTATCAAAAATCCAATCGAAATCTGAATTAAAGGAATCCTGGATTGAATTTGAATTAAATTAAAGGAATTAAAGAAATTAGGACAGATTCTCACTAAAAACCAAACATTTGAGCATAATAACGAACGGATTTAAACGAGAGCATTTAGACGCGTGAATTACCCAGGACAAATGGGAAGTCCCTTATGCCAGCCAGGTATGCCAGATCATGAGCGATTACGCGGCCGCATAAAGAACGTACATAACGAACATAACGAACAAAACGAACATAATAACGAACGGATTTACACGAGAGCATTTAGACGCGTGGATTACCCAGGACAAATGGGAAGTCCCTTATGCCAGCCCGATATGCTAGATCGTGAGCGATTACGCGGCCACACAAAGAACACCTCTCCGGTAGGCATAAAGATTTCTCTTGCTTTGTAAATGGCCCAAAGGAAGAAGATATTGAGCTGTAAATTTGTACCCTGGGGTTTTCGGGGATGGGCAATCGATTGAAGCTATTCATTTTGTTCAGTTTACCAAGTGAATCGGGTTTAATTGGTCTAAACTTTTAGAGAAACTCGAAAACTTATTAGCCTATTTTGAGAAAGAGATTTCATTTAGGTTTTACATAGATTTCACATTTAATAAGCATCGTTGAATCCCCAGTTTCTCCAGATAAGCAGATTAAGCACATATTTCATATAATAAGCAGTGAAAGAGATGAATGAGTTGTTAGGAAATATTAGGAGATCTTCGAAAATTGCTTGGATTGCTTGGCTTTTGTAGTTACCAGGAAAAGATAAAGAAAAAGACCAGAAATTGCAAAAGCTTGTAAAAACTAGTTAAAGCTAGTTAAAGCTAGTTCTAGTTAAAGGTTGAGGTTGAGCTTGATTTGAATCATTGATAAGCAAAATTTCTCATAAAAACAACAGAAAGGAGTGGCTTCTACAGAAATTTGAAAATTCTGCCTCTTCTGGCTTCTGGCTATTCAAAAAAAAAAACGAACAGGTTATTTAGAAGCCAGGAAAGAACGGACTAACAAGCTGGTGAGTGGTGAGAGCTCTCGAAGAAATGAGAATGGAAAAGAAAAGAGAAAAGAAAAGAGAAGGGGGTGGTCAGCACCGGCTATGACGAGAAGTGCATCCTTACAAGGGGAAAGAGAGGGATTAAGGTGAAAAAGATCGGTGTTTAAGGCTAAAGGATCTCTTTTCTATGCACGAAAACTGGGTTTATGATTTCACAGATTTCTCTGCTAATATCAAGCTTTTTCGATTAACAACAAAATCGAGCGTTAAGAATCAGAAACAAACTGGATTTCTTTGGAAAGTTCTTTGGAAAGTCCTTTGGAAAGTTCTTTGGAATAGCTTCTTTGGAATAGCTTCTTATTCAAAGCTGAAAAGTTTGAGAGCCATTATTTGACTTGTGTTTTGAGTAAAAAATTGTTAACAAAAGCTGTATAACTATTAGAACTTCTAGAACTAGCTTTATAGAACTTTTAAAGCTAGTTTTATAGAACTTCTAGAACTAGCTTTATAGAACTTCTAGAGCTAGCTTTATAGAACTTCTAGAGCTAGCTTTATAGAACTTCTAGAACTAGCTTTATAGAACTTCTAGAGCTAGCTTTATAGAATTTAAAGCTAGCTTTATAGAACTTAAAGCTGTATAAAACTTTTCTAGAAATCGTTTTTCATAAGTAAACAAAAGTTTGAGACAAAATCGAACACTGGAACTGGATAAAAGCTTTTTGAAAGTAAACTTGGCAACGTTTTAAACGATTTAGAATTGGAAACGTTAAAATCATTGGAAATTTCAAAGAGTTTATGAAGTAATTTCAAAAAAATAATCGACGCTGATATGATAATATAATATTTCTCACAAAAATAACAATTTCTAAATCTGACTTTTAACAATTTCTTTGTTAAAAGTCAGATTTCGTTTGTGAAAGCTGTTCTTCTTTCCGTGGTCACTGAAAGTTGTTTTCAGCCATTTACATGAGCCCTATTTAGCTTCCTACTGTTTCTAGACACTTTAAAATACTTAAAAATTGTGTTTCACTATCTAAAATCATTAAAACAGTGCTTTCACAAAAAAGAAAAAGATCTTGACAGCGAGAGGATTCGAACCAGAGACAACCAGGAACCAGACCCGCGCGAGGGCCGAGCACACTATCCGCTAGACCATCCAAACACTCTGCTGGGGAAATTAATTTACCCTCATATCGCGGCCTTTCCGGAAAGCGTTTCCGTTGCTTTCCCCTTTTTTTTAAAAAGTGCCCAAACTTTAAAAGCATTTTTCTCGTAAACTGGATGCTATGGAGTAAAACTGAAAAACACGTATCCCTTAGAATTTCAAGTTGGCATTTTTGCGCTAGTTCCCAGATCCCAAATCGATTCTAAGTTCGAGCAGTTCCCTAGTTAGTCTTGCCTTGCCTGACATTGGCTGGCTGGTTAGCATTGGCTCGCTGGTTGGCATAGGCTGTCTGGCTGACATTGGCTCGCTTTTAGATAACAATATACAAGCCGGCATTTTAGATAACAATATACAAGCACTATCGCATTCAATTCTTTAGTTTTCCTAAAATCAAATAAACAAATCAAATCATTTGGTGTCAGAAAGGGTGTGCTTACATTTTTTGGAAGCAAGGATTACCGGATTCTCTCTAATAGTAGTGCACTCTCTCATAGTATTGCGGTCCAGGAGGCGGTTGAAAAAGAGTAGTACTACTATTAGAGAGGATACGGTATTTAAAGTTAAACTAAAACTGAGGATTCTTAGCAGCGACCTCTTTTTCTAAAAATGCTAGAAATGTACCCCATTTTTGCTACCCCTTTTTTTGACAAAGAATACAAAGAAAATTGTTTACTTTTTCGGGGTGGAACAGGTCTGTTTGAGGAAAAAAAAGAGGGAAAGATTCGGAAAAGGGAAGATGAGTCGATTTTTGACAAAAACGGTTAACCCCAAGGCTTACCCGATTTGAAAGAAGGAAAACGAAAACTCCATAGCAACAAATGGATGATTGGGTGATTTGGAAGCGATTTTGAGAGGATAAAATGATTTTACTAGGAATAACAGCAAACGGAATTGAATTTTAATATTCTAGAGTCTAAAATGAGACTTTTTAGAACTGAATGAAGGTTTCCTATTGCTTTTGAACACTGGATCACTGGATTGAACACTGGATCAACAACAAATCAACAATTGAACAAATCAACAATTGAACACATCAACAATTCAAAAAACAAGCACAAAACAAAACTGTTTTCACTAAAGCATCAACAATTTGACGAACAACTGGTTGTTGAGAGTAGGCAATGAAGAAAGGAAGAGATTAAAGAATAAGATGAAAGAAAGAGATTAAAGAATAAGAAGAAAGGAATAAGAAAGGCATAAGAAAGAAATAAGAAAAGCAAACGGGAACGAGTCATGCTTGTTTTGCCTCAAGGAAATCATAGAGATCCACATCAATCATCGAAATGAGAGAGGAAAAGTTCGGATCAGAGATCAAGCTTTAGATATATCAAACCCGTTTTAGGTTTTGGATAAATTTACACTACACAGTACAGTCGAATATACAGGGTAGATTTGCTAACTTTTTAGTCTTTTGTTAGTTATCTTTCAGCTTTTGAGAAACTTCTCTAAGTTGCTCAAAAACTGAATTCTAAGCATTGTGTAGTGTTTACAAAGACTCATGGCAGTGACTGTTAGTCAAAAGCTAAGGTGTTAATGCTCAGGTATGGTCAAAGCTTGATACATTAGCTGTTTGCTGATAGTTGATGAGCGGATATCGAGAAGAGATAGCGGATGTTTGTTGTTGAGGAAAAAGAGGGGATGATTGAAGAGATTGAAGAGAGATTGACAGCTGCGCGACATGAGAAGGGGAAGAAGAAGGGAAGGGGAAGAAGGGGAAGGAGAAGGGGAAGGAGAAGGGGAAGGGGAAGGGGAAGGAGAAGGGGAAGGGGAAGGGGAAGGAGAAGGGGGAAGGGTAAGGCCTTCAAAAGGGGAAGGGACACGTCCACGACACAGATCTCTTCGACGACGTTGGGGATCGAATGAAAAAGGGAAAAGAAATCGAAGGGGATCCGGTCACTCATTTCTCACTCATTTCATCTCTCACAGAAAAATAGACAAGAATCAAGTTAGCAATTAGACAAGAACCAGACTTGTTTGTTTATTATCGCGCTTTCTTCCTGATTAAAGCTTTTCTAAAAGATGCCAGCTTTTGAAAGCTTTTGAAAGCTTTTGAAAACTTGAAACCCTATCGTAACCAAGCCAGTTTTCATTTGATTAGCTCAATTTTGATGTCACTCGATTCACAGATCACTCAACAATGCCAAAATTTGGTTGAACTAGCAGTTACAACTTTTCTATTGACACCAAAATGGGTTTCTTTTGAAGAAAGTGCTCAAACTGGGACCTCTCCAGTCCTCCTCTCCAGTCCTCCATTTTTGAGTCTCACACTTGTCTCACACACAAACCAAAATCCTACTACGAAAGAGGAATCCGCAAATTGCCTGTAAAATGGGCAGAAGTCGTCAATAATAATGGAAATTGTTTGGAATGAATTGATGGTTTTATGTTGAATAAATTTTTGGTTCAAAGTCCAAAGTCCAGTTTTCATTCAAAGTCCAGTTTTCAACTCACCAACCCAATAAAAGCAATGACTTCATACTTGAACTGTGTGATTACAAAGACAAGGACAAAAGACAATTCCAATTTTTTTAGCTCGATGAATTGATCCCGAAACGAAATAAACGAAAATCGGCGAAAAGCTTTTCGGGAAAAGCTTTTTGGGAATCATTCACAAAGACCTTTCCCAATTCTCTTCCCAATAAACCGACGACGCTTATAAACATTTTGTGGAAGCTCTCTTTTCAACAAAAGACAACAGAAACGACACAAGTCGATAAAGGAAATTGGAAAAAAAATAGTCTACTCTCCGAATCACACAATAGTCTGCTCTCAGAATCACCAAAGTGACTTTGGGCAAACGTGGTGGTGACAAAAAGAAGCCTGACTTCTGATAAAACTGCAGGGCTGGTTAGAAGCAAATAGCATTTCGGATTAAATGATAAAATGATAAAATGGTAAAATGATTGTCTTCAATCTATGATTCTGATTCTGGGAAATAATTTGGTTCAGACTTTATTGATAACATCAACACATTCTCCACAGTAGACTTCGATATTATCAATACGAACGACAAGCTAGTGTTTGATCGTTCAGATCTTCGTTCAGATCGTTCCAGAACAGCTATCAATCTGCATCTTTCTAGAACAGCTAGCAATGTTTCATTGGAAAGTCAAGAATGTCAGCTTTTGATTGCTATTTTATGATGAAAAGCTTATGATGGTACGGAGCAGGGCTGTGCGGTTAGGCGGATCTGGAGCCGGATCCGGATCCGGATCTCTACGCAAGAATACAAAGAACGTTACGGCGGCTACGCGACTCTCCAATAGCCATTTAGTAGTATGGCAATAGCCGGCGTAGCGTTTTTTGTGTTCTTGCTTAGAGATCCGGATCCGGATCTGGCTCCAGATCCGCCTAACGCCTAAGCCTAAGCCTACGCCTAAAGCACAACACCAAAAGCTTGCACCTTAGCTCCGGGAGCCGGCTGAGATCCAAAAAATGGGGGTTCAGCCCAAACCCAAATAGACTTAGTGCTAGGCGCTACTCGCACTAAGTCCAAGCCTAAGCCTAAGCCTCTTAATGATTAACCAGCTCATAAACCTTATCGATACTTATCAGTATCGAAAGTATCAATTATCGATTTGCTTACCGATATTTGAGTGTTGATAAGTATTGATAAGCTTTTTAAGGTACTCATCGAGAAGAATTTGCTATGTGTGAGATAGTAATTAAAAGCTGGCTTTCCAATGGAATCTTGGCTTTCCAATGGAATCTTGGCTTTCCAATGACATCTTGGCTTTCCAGTGAAATCTTGGCTTTCTAATGAAATCTTGGCTTTCCAATGGAATCTTGGCTTTCCAATGAAATCTTGACTTTCCAATGAGATCTTGGCTTTCCAATGAGATCTTGGCTTTCCAATGAGATCTTGGCTTTCCAATGAAATCTTGGCCTTCCAATGAAATCTTGGCCTTCCAATGATATCTTGGCTTTCCAATGAAACAATTTGCAGATTGATAGCTGTTCTAGAAACCGAGATCTGAGCAATCAAACATCAGCTTGCCGTTTGTATCGATAATATCGATAAGCAAGTCATATCCACAGTATTCTTTAGTGATGTGACACACAAAACAAAGTCCTTCATCTACTTCTACGTTCTTCATCTACTTCTACGTCCTTCATCTACTTCTACCTACTTCTAAGTTCCAATCTTCCTTTTCAAGAGCGGTTAAACGGATGAAAGTGTCGAGTTTATCTAATACATATAAATAATTATCTTCAAAGCTCTTTTTCTTTGTTTTTTCTTTTGATTTTTTTTTGTTCTTTGATCTTTTTTTTAATGTGGCAAATTGTAGACTTTTCTACAGACAATATACAAATTTAAATTTAAAAAATCGATGAATAAGATACCGTAATCGGTTACGATATCTTATCCATCGATCTTGTCCGTTTCTTGTAACTTTGTTTACTCTAAAAACCAATTTTTAAGCTTTACAAAGCTTTTAAGCTTTCAGTTGTGCTCTTTTTTTGGTCTTCACTTTTTGAAATTCATTAACTTTAAAAGTTTGTCTCCAAACATCAAGTAAAAAGCTCTGCACTTTTCATTTCACTTTGCATAGTGTTGATAGTGTTGATAAGATATCGTAATCAGTTACGATATTCCGTTGTCCGTTTCTAAGGTGTTGATAGTGTGAACAAGATTGCTTCATTTTCCAAGTTGCTTCATTTTAAGCCAAGTGGCTTCATTTTAGCCCGGGTTGCTTCATTTTAAGCCAAGTTCCTTCATTTTAAGCCAAGTTTACCCTAATAAGGGAAAATTTTGATAAATTGTACGCTTTCAAGGCTACCATTGAACCATTGAACCGTTGAACCGCACCGAGAAACGTCTACCGTTGAACCGCACCAAGAAACGTCTACCGTTGAACCGCACCAAGAAACGTCTACCGTTGAACCGCACCAAGAAACGTCTACCGTTGAACCGCACCAAGAAACGTCTACCGTTGAACCGCACCAAGAAACGTCTACCGTTGAACCGCACCAAGAAACGTCTACCGTTGAACCGCACCGAGAAACGTCTACCATTGAACCGCGCCAAGAAACAGTTTCACAAGGCATCACAAAGCTTAAAGTAGATTTCTTTCCGTTAAACCATTTCGGGATTTTCTTTGAAGCAATTTCGGCGTTCTTCATTTGCCAGATGAATTGCCAGATGAATTTCGAGATGAATTGATGATTTGGAAAGAGGACTGTTTTATCGTCATTAGTCGTCATTAGTCATTTTTAAAGTTTCTGTAAGATTTGTAACACTCTTTGTAACACTCTTTACCGTTTTCAATTGATACCGTTGAAGTTAGTAGTCATTGTGTTTCAGTTTCCGCCATCCGCGTTTCGCTAATTCGATTTTGAAAAAGAAGACCATTTTGCCGACTCGATTTCAATGGAATCATCAATGGAAATCTCAAAAAATGAAATCATCGGTGAAAATCAAGCAAAAGAGTTCTTTGATTCTTTGAAAGCAAGAGAGAAAACGATTTAAACACATGAAAAAGTTGATCGCAATTGTCTCAATTGTCGCCAATTGTCGCCAATTGTCACCAATTGAGATATTTCAATTTTCTGACTGAACACTTATGAGTTTAGGCATTCACTTCACTACTAACATAGTTTTTTTAGTGTTTTACAATAGTTTTCTTCAAATACGACTGTTTTAAACACATGATTTTGAAGTTGAAAGTGTACTATGCTGTTCTTTAAAGATGTTGTTGTTTGCTTAAAGCTGTTCTTTTAAATTTGCTTGCACGATTTGATTTGTTTGATTGATTCACGCTTTCGTAAAATGCGTAAACTGGTGTATTTGATTTAAAACAGGTAACCACATTTAGCTTTGACTTAACTGTGACTTAAGTTACCGTATTCGCTCTAATAGTAGTGCACCCGGTCGAGCCGAGTTGATGACTACTTTACGGTTTCCATGTTTTTCACAGAAGCTCAAGACTCTAATCCCCTATGCAACATGCCCCGATGGAGGATGAGGTAATCGAATGAATTTCTATTGGTTCAATACTTTAAAAGTTTTTTTCGTATAGCATTCTGGCAATTTAGAGTGCCCTACTTTATAGAAACGATCCGACAACGCGAGAAGACTGCAGAAATCTGCAGAAGACTGCAGAAATCTGCAGAAGACTGCAGAAATCTGCAGAAGACTGCAGAAGTCTGCAGAAGACTGCAGAAATCGAAGACGAAATCGGCAAGCATGGCAATGGCGGCCACGATCGAGAAGACCTAAAAGATATTTACGGATATTCAGTCTGTAATTACCGTCTTTTCCCTAATAGTAGTGCACCTGGTCGAGCCGAGTTGATGTCTATTTTACCGTTTCCAAGTCTTCCCAGAAGCTCAACACTCAAATCCCCCACTAGATCTCATCGTCAGCTACATTTTCCGACCCCACATCGATAGGTTCTGATAAGCGGTTCTCGAGATTTCGAGCAATTTAGGGGAACGCTCAGGGTGCACTACTATGAGAGAGAACCAGTACTAAGGAAAGGCATGAACTTATCGTGGTCTTACGATATTATAGTCCCAAGTCCAATACGATACTATAGTTCCAAGTCTCTTCCAATCTCATTACAGTATACCAAGATAAAAGACAAAAACATTTAAAATTTCAAAAAGAATTCAGTTTAATGCTAGTTTTAAGTTTTTGATTGAGTTTTGATTGTTTTTGATTGGTTTTGATTGGTTTTGATTGGTTTTGATTGGTTTTGATTGAGTTTTGATTGGTTTTGATTGGTTTTTGATTGAGTTTTTGGTTGGTTTTGATTGTTTTCTGATTGGTTTTTATTGTTTTTGATTGTTTTTTATTGGTTTTTATTGGTTTTGATTGGTTTTGATTGGTTTTGATTGAGTTTTGGTTGTTTTTGATTGGTTTTGATTGAGTTTTGATTGTTTTTGATTGAGTTTTTATTGGTTTTGATTGGTTTTGATTGAGTTTTGGTTGTTTTTGATTGGTTTTTATTGTTTTTTATTGTTTTTTATTGGTTTTGATTGGTTTTGATTGTTTTTGATTGAGTTTTGATTGTTTTTGATTGGTTTTGATAGGTTTTGATTGTTTTTTATTGATTTTGATTGGTTTTGATTGATTTTGATTGAGTTTTTGATTGTTTTTAATTGATTTTTCCATTGTTTTCCATTGTTTTTGATTGAGTGTTGATTGTTTTTTTTTGATTGTAAATTTGATTTGATGGATCGGCTGAAATCTTGGATGTAAATCTCAAACTCCTCCCACAACTCCTCCCAGCACTCAATTGGGGAGAAAATCATGGGTTTCATGCGAAAAAATGCTGAATTTCCGGTCGATTGATTGAGAGGGGAAAAAAAAGAGAGAAAAAAGGCGAAAAGGGACCGATTCGAATTGGGATTGGAAAAAAAGGAAAATGGGAAACGGGAAAGACACGACTCGTCGATCGACAGACATTGAGAGAGGAGGGTCAAATTTTTCTTTTTTTTACCCTTTTTCGTCCATGTGAAGGCCGGCAACCCGGGTTCTCGATCAGACTGTGAGGTGACGAGGGGGAAAATGAGATCTTTCATCCTCACCGAACCTACAACTTACTCCCTGGTTATGTTTTTTCTTTTTCTTTTCTTTACTTTACTTTACTGATTTTTCCACATTCATCCCGAAAAATAAGGTGTTAAGCGATGATTTTTTAAAATTTTGTTCCCACTTTACCTGTGCATTACAGCTGATTGTAGCAGCTGTAAAGCAGCAGCAGCATGATCAACGAACCCTCGGAAATTACATTTCAGAAGCGATTTTTGCTTTTCAATTTACACTTTGACTTTTCTAGTGCAGTTTTAGCTAGGGTTTCCAAATCACTAAACACAAAAGTCCAATACGATACTACAAAAAGTGTTTGCAAGCCGGGTCGAACCAGGTAAAGAACTAAAGGCAAGCACAGTAACCAGTAGGCCACGAGCTGGTTTGCAGAGCCAGTTGCAGAGCCAGTTGCAGAGCCAGTTGCAGAGCCAGTTGCAGAGCAAGAGCAACTTCACTATCCATCATCGAAAAAAGCTTGCACCAGAAAAACCATGTCTAGGCTCAAAAGTCAGGAAGAAATCGAAAAACATCTCTTAATGCGTTTGCACGGAGGCTGATAGGCTGATAGCTGATGGCTGATCTGCCTCGATAGCTTAGTGGGTAGTGTGCTAGTCCCTAGTTCGGTTCCCCAACGTTCTACCTGGTTTGGATCCACTGTCGTCGCCGAGTTCTTCTTTTTTAGAAAAACACTCAAAAATTACTTTTTTGATCAATAATCTCTTGCGTAATGTTAGCTTTTTGTAAAAAAAGCCTCAGCTTTTGAATCATCGACTCAACAGCCTCTTATTGGGTATCTCGAACAGCACTATTATCGATCTCGCTTCTCAAATTCTAGGCAGAATATTTAGAAGTATTGTCGGGCGGAATATTTAGAAGTATTTTATTGGATATTCTTCATTACCCCCTAAAATTGTTAAAAACGATCACATTAATGGATTAGTTCGGTACAGCTGCGAGGAATAGTTCTCACGGAAACATGCACGATTGAGCATATTGGGTAGAGATGAGTGAGAGGTGCTGAAGTGCAGAAAGAGCATCAGCCTCTCCGCCTTCTTTGCTCCTTGTACCTTAAAGTATGTGGGGCACGTAAATGCAATGTAAAAGAGATTACTGATCAAAAAAAGAGTGTTATTCAAGTGTTTTTCTAAAAGAAAACAAAGAATCTGGGCGACGGGGATCCGACCCAGCGACAAAAGCGGGGGGATCCGAACAAGTGACAAAAGCGGGGGGATCCGAGCCAGCGACAAAAGCGGGGGGATTCGAACAAGCGACAAAAGCGGGGGGATCAGAACCAGCGACAAAAGCGGGGGGATTCGAACAAGCGACAAAAGCGGGGGGATCCAAACAAGCGACAAAAGCGGGAGGATCAGAACCAGCGACAAAAGCGGGGGGATCCGAACAAGTGACAAAAGCGGGGGGATCCGAACCAGCGACAAAAGCGGGAGGATCAGAACCAGCGACAAAAGCGGGGGGATCCGAACAAGCGACAAAAGCGCGGGGATCCGAACAAGCCAAAAGCGGGGGGATCCGAAACAGCGAGAAAAGCGCGAGGATCCGACCCAGAGGCAAGCACGCCATCCACTAGGCTACCGACACAGACCGACTTGCCTCCGCGAACGCCTTAAATCGGCTAGCCTGTTGTCGGCTAGCCTGTTGTCGGCTAGCCTGTTGTCGGCTAGCCTGTTGTCGGCTAGCCTGTTGTCGGCTAGCCTGTTGTCGGCTAGCCTGTTGTCGGCTAGCCTGTTGTCGGCTAGCCTGTTGTCGGCTAGCCTGTTGTCGGCTAGCCTGTTGTCGGCTAGCCTGTTGTCGGCTAGCCTGTTGTCGGCTAGCCTGTTGTCGGCTAGCCTGTTGTCGGCTAGCCTGTTGTCGGCCGAATTGGTCGAAACTTGGCCGAAACTTTGAAGGCTCATCTCTCAAAAATGGCTTATTAAAAAATGGCATAAGTAAAATTTGAAAGCAGTTGAAAGCCCTGAATCAGGGAGTGTTTGCACCTTGGAATCAGATCGCTCCTGAAATCTGAATTCTTGAAATCGAACTTCAAAAAGTTCCCTGATGAGTCTTAAACTTAAACTGATGCCAGAGATCTTGCAATTCAAAGCTTCAGAAAAACTAAAAACGGAGCCAGTATCGTTTTTTTAGAGAGACACATCTTCCAAATTGAAAAACCACCTTAACTTGGTGCCCTTATAATGTTTAAACTGTAAATCTGCTTTAAAAAATCAAACAATTTTTCAAAATCAATCATTTCTAACAGTTTTCTAAAAGGTTTCTAAAAGATTCAACGCTTAGGGAATTTTTTTTTTATGTTTAGATCTGCACATTGACTATTTCCCTATATTACTAAAGTAAAAACAAATATGACTCCGATAGGCAAACAGGCAAACAAGGCAAACAGGCAAACAATTTACGCTTTTGCAATCGCCAATCCAATCAATGCAAAGTGGCAAGTCCAAATGTTTGTACAATGTTTGTTCTAAAGGCAATTTTTCTGGGCCCGGTCAGGCCCTACACGACCAAGTCTTGGACTGACTTCTAGTTTTGTCGAGTCTGTTCTGGCTTTGCTATAAGCATGATCTAATCTCTGGATTCCAGATCTGACATGATCCAGGGAATGTTCCCAAGTCCACTAAAGTCAAACTTGGATCTGTCTTCTAACTGATCCTCAGCCTGGCTTGACCTGGCTTACAGGCCCCATCCCTGGGCCTGTAAGCCTGCAAATTCATACCAACTTTTTTCTAGGTTTTAGTTTTCGTAAGCAAATCTAAAGAACTCAAAAAACCTTTTCCCCACCGCTTTCTAGCGATTCTTTCCCGTGTTCCACGATTGAATGGCGAGGCAAACAACACTTTTGCAAAACCGTTGCAAAATCCACAAAAACTTAAATTTTATCTCTCTTTTGGTTTCAATTTCTGTTTTTCTTCCTGTTTTGCTCGCTTTTTCACAAATTTTTCACAAATTCCTTTTCAGCACAATGAAATTGAAAATCTGGAGAGTCGAAGATCCGTACGTGATTTTCAATTATTTCTCCGATGAGTACAAAGTATTTTGTGGAAGAATTCATACAAAGGTAATGTTATTTTTTGCGAACTAGCAAGGCTAACGGACCCGCCCTTGGCAATCTAACTTTGAGCTCAAATTTCTTGGTGTTGAGCTACCCGATTTAAATATTCTTGATATCATTAGACTCGCCAAGTCTTTCTCTATCGTTTGGTACAAAAACTATTTAAATTGGACAACCCAACGTCAAGATATTTGAGCTCAAAGTTAGATTGTCAATGGCAACGGGGGCGGAGCGCGTATAAAAAGCCCATCGCTTCGCCCCTTTTGCCATTGGCGATCTAACTTTGAGCTCAAATATCTTGGTGTTTGGTTGTCCAATTGAAATGTTTTTGGTATCATTAGACTCGCCAAGTCTTTCTCTATTGATTGGTACAAAAACTATTTAAATTGAACAGCCCAACATCAAGCTATTTGAGTTCAAAGTTAGATTGCCAATGACAAAAGGGGCGGGGCGCGTATCAAATGCCCCACAATCTTCGATCAGTGCAATTTTGTTGTCATTTGACGAGAAATCACAAGGATCAAGCAAAAATTACCAAAATTAAGCTGATCGAATGAAAACTGGGAGTTGAATGGATTGATACACTTTGTCATTCGTAATCCAACTTTGAGCTCCAATATCTTGACGTTGGGTTGTCCAATTGAAATAGTTTTTGTACCAATCGATAGAGAAAGACTTGACGAGTCTAATGATATCAAGAATGTTTAAATTGGACAACCCAACACCAAGAAATTTGAGCTCAAAGGTTAGGTACTAATTGCAAAGAGCGAGGCGCTTATCAAATTCCCCAATTATCTAGCAATTTACAAAAGTAATCAGTAGAATCTAAACAAAACAAAAACTGTTCAGAGAGCTTCGTGTATTGTCCTCGTTTTGTCATTTCTTCTCTCACTTCTCTATGCGGCTGAATATTTAGCTGGGGTTTATCTCGATGATAATGCTGTAAGTGTAAGCTTCTTTAAAGCTTCTTTAAAGCTTCTTTAAAGTAAGCTTCTTTAAAGCTTCTTTAAAGCTTCTTTAAAGTAAGCTTCTTTAAAGTTCATTTTTCCGATCCAGTGAACACAAAAATCGTTTCAGATCTCTTCTTTCCAGAGAAATGTTTAAAATTTAACTTTTCAGATTGTTCTATTCGCTGTGCAACTCATTTGTGTCATCATTTTAGCCTACTCTTTACACTCGGAAAATCAAGTTGCCATGTGCGCTTTTTTAATCTTACAGGTAGCGCAAACTGGAGCATTCATTTCCCATTTCGGATTCAAAATCAAAAAAAAACTCCACTATTTCACAAGGCTCTTCAGGGTGCTTTGATACTCTCGCGATATCTCGGAGTGGCCCGTGCTTTTATCACGATTTTCGAGCCCAAATCGGAATGGTCTTATCAGAAAGTCTACAAGTGAGTAAAAAAAGGATTAGGCTACCTACTACTAGGCTACTTACTACCAGGCTACTTACTACCAGGCTACTTACTATTAGGCTACTTACTACTAGGCTACTTACTACTAGGCTACTTACTATTAGGCTACTTACTACTATGCTACTTACTACCAGGCTACTTACTATTAGGCTACTTACTACTATGCTACTTACTACCAGGCTACTTACTATTAGGCTACTTACTAGTAGGCTACTTACTATTTGGCTCTATTAGGCTCTATTGCGCGAAAATCTAATGTACTTAATCATTCTTATCCAAAATTTTCAGAAAACACGGAATAGACAGGAAAGAAAAGCCCAGCCATGCGATTTTCCACATTGTCTACTTGAGTTTCATCGCGATTTCCTATTCGATCTTTTTCTATATTGTGTATCGGTTGGTTTTTTTTACTTTGTTTGTACTTACTTTGTCTAAAAGAAGTTCACACGGTCGATGTGTTAACAAAGAAAACTCGCTAGCAAAACTCGCTTTACAGTAAACTTGTACTTTTGTTTCGTAAAAATACTGTAGTTCATGTTCTTGAGGAGCTATTCACCATCTTAAATCGACTTCAAAATTACAGGCGGTAAAAAACATCACAGAATAAGAATTTTTCCGAAGTTTTTGTTGCTAAATGCCAGAAATGACTGAAATGCAAGATTTCAAAGTTTTTCGCTTAGAACTAAGAGGATTTGGCACTCTTTAAAGGGACTCTCACAAGCAGTCGACCAGTAGCCGAGTAGCCGAGTGGTTAGGGGCCCGAGCTCTTAGGACAGAGCCTCGACTAGTTCGGTGTCGTC